>UYYF01004924.1:0-20649 GCA_900618365.1 Thelazia callipaeda
TCCTAACAAGTATTTTTGAAAACTATTCACAAACGTGTGCACTGAATATGAAGTGGAGTTAGATTTAATTACGTCCTGTTGACTTCCGTTCAGCAATCCAGTCCTAGACCATTATGTGTCGTCTGATTTAAAAAGCTTTCAGGTTAATAAACAAATACTGGCAATGAACAAACATATCGAGACATTACTAACGTCTCTTGCTGAAAACGCTCGTAATCAGGCAGAAATGCAGCAAGACCTTTGTACTTTCAACAATCAAGACACACAGAAACTGGTCCGAGCTCTTGTAAATGGAGAGGGATTGAGACCAACAAGAACCGCGGCATCTAATGATGGGACTTCTGCTAGTGGCTCCGGAAGCTCACAAAGCAACGCTCGACAGCCTGGAACTACTACATCTCCACAAAGACGATAATTTACTCACCTGCCACTGCATATGAAGCTAAAAAACGCCATCATAAAAAATGACGGAAGCTCACAGAGTGAAAGTAGCCCTCACAGTAACCGTTGCTATTTGGTGATGCACCTTAGTGTATCAGAAGGTTGATGTAGTCAAAAGCATGCAGTAAGAAATCATAGTAACCGCAATCTGGAACAAGAGATGCAAACATGTCAGTTAAAATACATATCCCTTGAGATTTTATTTCAGATACAAGATCGTTAACAAAAATGATGCAGTAATCACAAACAAACAAAAAACATTCGATGCCGAAACAAACATTGTGCTGCAAGCAAATGAGAACCTTGAAAACATTTGAAAACAGACAAATTTGTTGTCCCACATGGGACTGATCTTAAATTTAATAAAAGATATTTTCCGAACTGAATTCTGAAAGGAGTATGGAAATATATAGGTCCATGAGTACAAGAAAGAAGTGAATTTCACAAAACGTACGGAAACAGTCCGAATTTACTTTCTTTTAACAATTTTCTTGCATGTCGCTGACATGCATTTGAGTATAGTATATTTTTGAAAGCGAGATGAATTACTAATTTCTTGTACATGAATATAACAAAGCATACGAGAAACAATAGAACAATTTATTCCCATTCTGTAGTGCCGGGAGGTTTCGATGTAAGGTCAATCATGACGCGTGATGTCAGTGGTACGAATTCTGAGATACGCCGTACTATTTCCAGTATACTCTGAAAGCACGCAAGATCGATAATGTAAGGAACGGGGACTGGCCATGCGCTTTGTGTATCAGACATGAAACTTTGATCCGTGGACTAACGATTTATTGTCAAAATTAAGACAGTATGAATTGAAATTGCGTCACGACTTCAAGGATTGTTGCACTTCACAACTAATATGCAGCAAATTTCAACTGAATTTCATAAAAACCATATTTTTTAGGCTGCAGCTGTATTATAACAGTGATACATCCGTTAAAGAGAATCTGGAATGCCTGTACCTTTTCAGGAATATCTCTTCCAGGTAAAGCAGAAACGCCCGTCATAAAATCGTGAGTTATGAACGGACGAAGGACAAAGGATCGAAGAACCGATGTCTTTCTTTCTATTGGATCTCTATCAAAATGTAAGGGAAGCATCACCACTGGCATCTAAATTTGTTAAGTTTTGCCTTCATTTTACAAAATACGTAATTTAAATATCAAAATGTAGTTCAGATCTACAAAAAAAGATTTAAAAACCTGTTGTATCTTTTGCAAACATATTTCTAAGGCAGGATCTCTTTTCCCATTTTTGTCTAATCCACACAGAACATCATAAGCTATTCTGTCGGCCCACTTTACAAGTGAAATAGTAAAGTTATTCAGATATGTACGCGTTACGTCGATAACTGAATATTCAATAGCGCATCCAAAAACGTAAACTACTCTAAAGTGAAATTACTAGTTAGTTTAATGAATAAAAATTTGAAAACCACAAAAAAGAATAAACAGAAAGGAGAGCACTGGAAAACTTGTTTCAGTGATTTTCATCACAGCTTTTTCCCATTTCTGATAACCATATTTAAAGCAATCTATAAAGTATTTATTAAAAAAACTACTCTGAAGTGAATATACTGTTCTTTAATGTGGTTTTCAAATTTTTATTCACTAAACTAACTAGTAATTTCACTTCAGAGTAGTTTACGTTTTTAAGGTAAAAAATATAGACTTATCACATAGAGGAGTATACCGATTTATATTGTGAAGCAAGCGAGGAATAACGCGGGCTAGTTGCTCTAGTAAATTCCATGGTATAGGCCTTTCGTTCGTAGATAACGCTGCAGCGTACGCATATGAACGTCCATCTCCTGAAAGAGACTACAAAAAATGATAAATCTAGTATCACTAAATAGGGAATTTAATGAAAAATTTCTCGTAAATAAAATTCAGCAATAGACAAACCTTGTACACCAACGGATTGTACAGGCAACAGAGTAGTTGCAATTTCAAAATTATGATGACCGATAATTTCTAAGTCATTCGTCGATATGTGCTGAATTATGGTACCATATTCTTCTGACTAAAACAGTTTTTGAAATTCCAATTATTCAGCGTATTTACAACACTCATGCTCATAAGTGCGATTATTTTTTCAAGCCCAATTTCTCACTATCATAAAATGATATTTCAAAAAATGCTTTTGGAATGGCACAACTATATTATTAATCACACTGTGATCAAGTTAATGAAATAACCAGTGCAACATATTAGTTCAATATAGTTACCACCTAACGGTTTTCGATCTTTACTAATTCAATAAGATTAAGAAAATTAACATACCTTCTTATTACAGTGAGGGAGATTCGCAATTAAATGTAAGTGGTGCTGAGTAGTAACAAAAAGATCAAGATCAGTAATCATTGCCCGCTCGGCACAAAGAATCCGAATAGCTAAACCGGGACCTGGAAAGAATGTCAGCGGAAAAATTAGTTATGCAGGCTGGAAAAATGCAGTTGCTTTTGAAGAGTTTGTTTTTCAATGAAATATACTAATCAATTATAAAGATTGGACTATACTAGACACGCAACCAGACTAAAATGTCTAGACGTCACACCGCGCTTCTAAACTATCAACAAATAATACGCAGCCGGTTATTCATTTATAATTAAACCCAGTTACAGAAAAAAATACTTATAACCTCATTTAATGTATGAAAATTGTTAACTCTACAATCTTCCACTTTCTAATCTGAAATTAAGAACTATCAGCCCCAAAGAATTTCCATGAAACTTCATAAGACCTGGAAAAGGATGCCGATGAATAATATGTTCTGGTAATCCCAGTGACCTTCCTAATTCGCGCACTTCATCTTTGTGAAAATCCTTTAAAGGTTCCACTACTTTACCCTGTAAAATAGGCCTTCGAATTAATTAAAACAGAATGATTAAACTCAGTCACTTAAACTTGAAACTTCGTGGAAGAAATGAAACACTCATTTTGTTTACCACGTCTCTTAATTCACGAACGAGTGGACTATCATTATGATGAGTTTTGATTACATCTGCATGAGAGCTGGCTAGATGTGAGGCACTTTCAATCAGGTCTGGTCGAAGTGTACCTTGAGCCAGAAATATATCCTTATCTAATTTCAGCTGAAAAGAAGTCAATAAAAACCTAAGTAAAAGTGTTGAAAAACTTTTTCGAACTATACTGTTCCTAAAATTTTCATGAACTACTAACTTCCTCTATTATCTTATCCTTCACTCGCATAAATGTATCACCAATTATTTTCCGCTTCAGTTCGGGTTGCACTGTTCTCATTAGTGGCCTTGAAAATTTGCCACCAAATGATATTTGACCATTCATAAAAGTATAGAAGGCACTGTACTCTACAAAAAACAACCAACATTAATGGTTACTTCACTTACATAATGAAATGAAGCAGTTTTTACTTCAACAATGTGTAATACACAAATGATGGCAATCAGATTACTCGATACCTCGATCAATGTAATAGAAAAACCATAATTACTATTTGAAATTTAATTTGAATATTTTTTGTTCAGTCTATCTAAAACTTAATATAAGTACTCCATAACACAACGGTGAGCTAGCATTAATTAAAAACAACCTCTTAAGTAATTAAACAAAATTTACTCTAATTTGAAAAAAAGGCTGCAAAAGTAATTGAGAATTAAATTAAGTTTTCCCACAATATACAAGTTCATACCACTGCAAGTTAGTAGTAAACAATTAATAGAAAAAACGGACTTAGAACTTTCAAATTCAAATCATTCAAAGATTCTGCAACCCGAACACTTTCATTGAAACGCATGAAACCATTATCGATATGCACGGCAATTACTCGATTGCTTCCTAAAGCTTTGTGAAGAAGCGCAGCACATACCGTTGAGTCTACTCCACCCGAAACCAAAACCTGAATATACCTAGTGCTACTAGGATTAGAGACAGAGTTCGAAGCATACTATCATACGACTCTGTTTTTTTTTGACCAAGTTAGAAATAAAAACTCTGAACTGAACACATGAAGACTTACCAACACTTTTTTATCACCAACCACAGAACGAATTTCTTGGACACATTTCTGCTCACGGCTACCCATTGTGAAATCTCCTTTTACACCAGCAATGCCGTACAGAAAATTATGCAAGATCTGCCTACCGTTGATGGACAAATCTACTTCAGGATGGAATTGCAAGCCATATATTTTTCGCTTTTCATTAGCTATTGCTAAAAATCCTTGATTTTGTGAAGTTTAAAAGTGAATTAACCTCGATAGTTTAAGAAGATAATCCTACCTGCCACGAAAAGTTGACTTCTACCCACAACTTTAAAGTCATCAGCAACCGTTCGTGTCGTAACACTATCACCATGAGTAAGCAATACTTTCTGCTTCGTCGTGAGCCCTTTAAACAGTGGGCAGGTGCTATCAATATCAATCTGCAAAAATCGAAAACATTAATATTTTTAAGTACTAAATATAGATTACAAAAAATTTCGTTAAGCTCTAATATCTTTGAGTGTAAATCACTGGATTTCCGAGCAAACTAGAGACAATATGTTTGTATCATGCAATTTACAGCACATATAATAAATGCGATACATTACTTTGGCTACTAAATTTTGCTATGAGCAAACTATATAAACTGGATATTGCAACATTCATGGAAATCAAATAAATTACAATCGGAATATGACTACTCAATTTGCATTTTGCTTATATATTATAATTTTTTGGTATCTTACGTCACTTTTTGTTCGCTGCCGGCTAATATCAAGTGTTTAGTTTTCGGCAATCAAGATAATGAGTCAGCGAACAATTCTTATTGAATAAATTAAATAAGGCTTGTGTTTACAAGTTTTATTCAATTCATAAAGTCATGAGTCTTTAAATCCTTTGAAAATCAATCAGATCAAAATATTTTTCACTCCAACAGTGGAATTTTATTGATTTGTATACAAAACTCAAAAAATTTATTTACTTCAATCTGTCCATCTTCTCGCACACACTCCTTGCTTACATTTCCTCCAAACTCTTTGTTGATCAGCTGAAAAGTTCAAATACTAATGGATGAGGATTTCTAAATACTGTAAAAAAAAAAACTGGGCTAGTGAAAGATACAAATCCCAAAAGATGAAAATCATAAACAATAAGACGTACGAAACCAGCTTACAAATGATTACCTGGAAACCATAGCAGATTCCGAGGATAGGAATACCACATGTGAATATCGCAGGATCCAAATGAGGTCCACCACATGAATTCACAGAATTTGGTCCTCCACTCAATATAATTGCTCTTTAAAAAAGTATAGATAAGAAAGAGTAAATGGATAGCGTGCATTATGAATGATAACATGCTTCATGAAACAAGTGTGAAAAGACAATATCCCAGGCTAAAAATTATAGTATAGGGTTGAAGGTAATTATAATATACTCACTTGTAGCAGCCTTTTTCAATTAGATCCGTTGCTTTTGTGCTGAAAGGCAAAATTTCACTGAAAACATTCTGTTCACGAACTCGACGATCGATTACCTGAGTAACAGAAGAAACTAATGGTTCATATAATCAGACGACTGAAGAAATGAACGATATCGAATATAATGTAATGAGAAATAATCCTGATTTCCAATTCGGACACAAACATGAAGTTTTAAATAAGATTTCGATAGCGAGCGAAAATTTATTAGTGAGGAAAAAAATTTAACCTATTGTAAAAAAAAGTTCAATCAGTAAGATGAACTGAAAAGTCAAATCTCTTGAAATCGAGAGTTAAATATCGTGTAGGTAGGAGAAAATACAATATTAATACCTTCCCAAACTGAGAGCCGAAGTCAAACAAAGCGATACGTTCATTTTCAAACTTTGAACTATGCGGATGAACAGCAATGAAAGTGGTTGCAGTAGGGACATCAGCCATTTGATTGCCATTGGTGCAATCTACAGATTGTATTTCCATGCTTACTGAGGCGTTCGTAGAACAAACAGAGTAAGAATCGCCAATTAATGAACCAGAATGTTTAAATAACGACTTTTTATCGTCTCTTTCCTAAAACCAAGCCAGTAAGAGCTAAGTCATCTTTCCTTCTCTAATTCTTGATGCAGACTGCGTAGAATACACAAATTTCATTCTTGCTACCACTTGGCTCAGTAGATTAAATCCCAGTGGTCTGCAGAGTTAAATAAATAATCATTAAGATAATGCATTCAATACATTTCAATATTGCTTAGATCTTCTAAAACAAAATTGCGCAAAAATGACGCATGAACAACTTCTAATGATCGTATTTTACTATGTTTCAGTATACTGTACATTTAAATGTTGATTACAATTCATGACAGTAAGTATATAAAAGTAAAACAGGATGAAGATGAATTACGCAAAGAAACAACAACGGGGAACAGGTGTAATTAAAGAAGTTAGCTACAAGCTGTAGATCAAAAACAGAAGGCTGATGTATAAACAAAGATACATATGGCTGTAGTAAATTGTTCTGAAAACTAACTGTATTGATCAGTAGAACGAAATAGGCGGTATTTGTGATAGTAATAGTGACGACAATAATAGTAGGAGGATAACATAGTAGCAATAACAGCTAGCAGTAGATGCAAAAGATGCACGCCCCACTTTCTAAGATCGTACAGACAACTCAGTAAATGCATGGATAAAGAATGACGGAAATAGATGTGATAGCGAAAAACATGTTACCCATACAAGTAAAGTAACTACGTAAATGCCTCAAAAAATCCTTGTTTCGCAATCTAGCATTACATAAGACGTGTTACACTGAATCACCACCGCATGTCACTAAATGCACTTGCACTCACTATACCTCAACAATCAATCTAAAATGCGCATTTCGAAATTGCAATACTGAGAAGTTACCCTTGCATATCACTTCCCAATAACACCTCACCAAATCCTCTTTCGCAAAACGCAAATTTGCACTTTTAATCAATTCAGCAAATTTAAAGTGCTCATGTTGGCTTCATGACGCTATTTCAATTACTAACTATAACTAATATGTTAGAAAAATGCAGGCAAACATAGTATAATGTTTACTTGAAACAAAACGCACACCATAATAACATATAAGTCGTGCTTCACCACAAACACTGCTTCAGAAAACGTAACCAAGCACTCCTTTTGATATTCGCCCCTTTTCAAGATTTCTCTCCTTTAGTTCCAAGCTCCAGAAAATAAAAAAATAAGCGTCGCTTTGCATCTCAGAACCCATGCATATTTTATGGATTGGCTAGATAAATTTCTCATAGTCCTATAAAAAGCGCCCATTACGAAATACCTAATCTAAATTACTTACCATGCACCAAGTAATATTTGGATAACTAGCTGCAAACCTATAATCATAGAACAGTTCATGAAATAACTGCACTAAATACAATGACTGTATGTAAGCTGAAACCTCTACAACAGCCTGAGTTCCAAGACATCTTACAACAAATGGCGTTTGAGCAAGTGTGCATAAGACTCGCAAACAAAAAGGCGCGAGCACTCTTCAGTGCAACAGTAGTAACACGCAACAAAAGATATTAAAAACACAACTACTGTCTACGTCAATTATAATACATTTCAAAGTCAATTTTTTCGTGTTACAATAAATATAAATAAGTTACAAGTGGATATACAAACGATAATGAGATTGATGAAGATAATCATACACAGATTGAACAATTGGTTTACAACAATTCATATCTATCCTCATGCTACGAAATTTTCATATAACAGAGCGTACAATTTATTAGGAACAATTACAAAAAAGGGTATGCATGCAACAGCTGATAAAATTTTGGAAGTGAACAAATAAATAACAAATATTTAAAGCATTATACAAGATGGGAACACACAATCTTAAGGAAGCAATACGAAAAAGTGTAACAGTGAATGTGACAATCCTAGATAATTTACCAGCATGTCTAGTCAGTAATGACCCAATTACCAAGTGGTAGGCAGGAAGTGAAATATGAAAATGGCGACATAATACAAAAAGCAGTAATAGCACTTTCTTGCTTTCTCCTCGCGTGAACGACAAAACCGTTCAGCAGTAATTTGTACACCAAAGCTAATTACTAATCTGTACGTCACCTGTACATCAGTGCCAAAGAAGGCATTCAAAATGCGATGCGAGCCAGACATATCAACTTCTTCATTACACACAAGAGGATCATATTTAGCTTGCGTCGCACCATCAGGTAGTATTGGAGATGCGGTTCGCTTCATTGTATTATCTCCACTTTTATTTTGTATCCCAGGAAGATCGCCACCAATTTTCGGAGTGTTTCCCAATGACGAACTTCGCTACAAAACATGAAACATTGATTCATATTCTTCAAATCTATTACCATATTTCTATAATATCAATAATCAAGTTGCAATTATTTAGGAAATTACTTCTATTTGAAATTCAGCAAGTAGTCCGCAGTCCTCATTCTTCAAGTTTTCAAACATGAGCAATGTGTTAAACTTTCTTGTCGATTTCAGGGATGGAAAGAATGACTTGCGTAATAATGTTTCTAGACTTACTACAAATACGATTATATCCAAGAACTGAGTGCGAGACTTTTACACTAGCAACTAGATGATAAAATTTTTACTTTCATCACAGCTTATAAATTACCTTTGTTTTTTTTCGACGAAATGGTCGTAAAATGCAGCTATTCTTTTTCGAACAGACAGGAATTGCCCTCAACTGAGAGGATAATGATGAATCACGACTATAGATACTGCGAAGAGTGTTGGATTTGTTATGTGAGGAATCAAAAACTGGGTTAACTGGGACGTGAGAATCAAATAATGAGGACAGAAGAGAACCCGTGTTAAGCAACTTATAACTTGAATTCCACCTTGCTACAATGTCTGCTTCTTATTCGTCAGTGGTGATGCTAATTGTCAGCGTAAGGCATTTTATGGGCAGGTATTTTCTTCGAAATATAATAGACTTTATCTAAACAAAAAATGATCATAGAAATGAGTTAAGTTTAGTGCCAAGATAATGGTCGCAAATGCGAATCTACATAAGCAACATATGCACATAAATTAGTATGTTATGAAAACAAGTAACTTAGAAAATGGTGATATGAAAAAGAGAAAATGTAGGGTACAAGTTTATCATGAAAATGATAAAAGGAAAGACTATGAGTGGAATCAGAGTCCATCAACCTAAACTGCAATCTGCAAATTGCTTCCTGTTTTTAATTCAATGGAAAAAACCGAAATTTTCAGTAATCAAGAACCTATTCTTGAACCAACAATGCTGCTATAATTCGAATGCAGTGGAACTATAACTGCGCTTTACTGCAAAACTTATCCCTCTGTTGTGCAGTTTAACATGCAAATATAAAAGCCATTTTTGTCACGTAATATCTTTTCAAAGAGACAATTGCTAGAAAAAGTTGAACGAAAAATGGAACAAAGTTAGGATGTCAATCGTTGCTGAAGCTTTTCGCCTTAATTAGCTTGCTCAAAAAAAGGCTGTTCAGTGAAAAGTTTTGTAGAAACTGGTAAAAAAAATATAGTTCAACAAAAACCCATGCACATTAGCAGTTGCTAGCTGGGATGTATGTTGAAATGACACATTACTGCGACACATTTTCTCCATAGTAATTGATGTTTCATTACGAAAAGCATATTACAAATTTAGAAACAACATCAAAAGTGCATGTGCCGTGCAACTCAGTCTCTCAGCTTCTAATTTTAAATAATAATATGCAGAAAAAGTATGCAGTTTGTTAATAAAAGACAAAAAATCTCACGTTTGCTAAAACTTTACTTCAAACGCTACCATAGACAGTTTTCAAATCACATGTTATAAATTTTATGCAAATAACACTTTCGGTGCAGCTACAGTGATTGCAGGTGCATGACAAGCAATACGATAAGATACAATGATTTAAGACAGATGGAAATAAGCGTAAGGCAGTTGGTAAAGAATAAAATAAAAAATGCGTACAGAAAGAAGTATTTATTTCGAACAAATTTTGAATGAAATAAAAAATCTTTCATATTTACGTAATAAATCACTCATAACACATTCCCCAAGGAAGAAACAACTGCGCGCCATATTTCTGGCACATTCATAACGTTGGAAGTGAACCAAAGCTGTCCTACCACGAAGTCATCACTTCAAAACACAAACCTCTTTAACAGCTTAATTGCTCTAAAACTAATTAAAAAATGACAATCGTTTGCTTAGTTAATCATAGAAATAGCTGTTAAGAAATCTTCTTATTGTCATAGTTTTTTTCGTTTGCGATTTTGTTTGAGCTCATATCAATATATTACAATCGATTGGACTGTACCAGATGTTAGGCGAGTGAATGAACAAAGAGAGCTACTTTTGCACTGGTTTTCGCTTAATGTAATCAGTTTCAGAGTTATTACATTTTACCACGCATAGAGTTTCGTAATTATGCTTACCAAAGTATTTAACGTTCTTAAATCATGTATCAATGTTATATGCGTCTAGTATGAGCTGAGTGACAGTTGGTAATATCTGTGTGTAGTGTTACTGTTAATAAAATGTTGAGGAACAAAATTAGCTAATCACGAGATGTGATGGCACGAGACTACGCTGCAGCATTAAACATTTACATTGTATGCACTTATTTTATCATCTGTAATTGTTTACTCTGTAATGCAAACTGGCTGACTGCTAGGTGCAGGAGAACTGAACACAGTTTCATTTAGGCTTTTTCAGCATTTACTACGTTAGACATCAAGTTGACAGTACTTATAACTGGATTGTTTTTATTCTATAAAATATTTTTTGGTGGAATTATCGGCTTCATAACTTATACAAACCGAGTCCCAACCTATTAAGAGGGTAGCGATTCTGAAGTAGAAGACAACGTACTCAGCAGACACTGGGCCTTACCTTCAAACTAGCGACAATCTCGTAGACAATCCAACCATTGAAAACCTAGGAGCAGCCCAGAAAGCGCTTTTGCGTAGCGAGATAGAATAGAAAACACATGGGACGCGGAGGACTAAGCTGTGTTTCAGTGACTGATGATTCATCAATATGGCTTCGATATGAAAACAGTCCGCAAGATGAGGCACGATACTGTAACTTCCAAAATAGAAATATGTTTGGAGGTGAGAAAGGTATGTGCCAACATTGTAGGAAACGTGTAAGGACGGTGGACTATCTAGCAACGCAGTGCGAGAAAATATTATATCACGACTACATTAGAAGACACAATGAGGAGGTCTGCGATGCATCTATTTAGGACTATGCAAAAAGTATGGTCTTAGAGTATATCCACGAATGGGGAGCCATTCCGTTCAGGAAATCGTCGCTAATGAGAACGTAGAAATTAGCATCGATACGCGAGTAAGTACTGTAATCAGGATAAAAGCGGATCGACGGAATATCATGATACACGATACGAAGCGACGTGAAGCAATCCTGTTAGAGGTTGGCATCACTGTCAGAACAAGTTGACTGCCGTCGAAAACGAGAAAAGCGAAGGTATAATTTACTGACTGATAAACTCCGGGCAAGGATGAAGTGTAGGACGAAAATAATTCCGTATGTGATGATTTGGGATTGGGTTGTAATGAATTTCCATAAACGCTACGTTGATGTGATATTGATTTGATATATATGTGTGAACTTGGAAGTAAATTGAGACGTTATCGTTTTTATGGTGACTTTTATTTCTAAGTTTGCTAAGCTTTTTTTGTTATCTAGTGTTTGCGATAGAGTTATGGTTTAACGCTTTAGCTCTTGTCAAGTTTGATGGAGTATTCTGCTCTATAAGGTTAGTCGAACTATATGCTCATTAATAACTTCAGTAGATCTCATTCAGCGAGATATCATACACAATAGGTTGATCAAGTTTTTGAGTGACTCACAGAGACTCTACGTTGATGAAACATACACATACATGCGTGTTGTAGCACAATTAGTCGTCTAAATTCGATATGTAAGAAATGAAAAGGAGAGAAAGTTGACTCATGCTGATTTCCATTTTATACGCAACCAGTCAGTGATATTAACTGTCTCATGAAGGTTGGAATGATAGTGGAGATGAAGGCGATCAGTTATCATTGTCTCACTTAAGGAGATAGTTGAATTTTGTGATGATTAACTGTAATTAGTTAGCTAATTTTTAATTTGTTTGTAACTAGTTAGCTTAACTTCAACAGCATTTTATCATAAGAATTGGATTGAATAGCTAATAGTCTTGGCCTCCTTTAGGTCTTTAGCTCCCAGTTTTTCATCGGCCAAAGTCCGTTCTATGAGGGATTTGTGGAAATTCAACAAGCTTATCTTCTTTCCTATGGTTGCTTTCCACCTCGATCCCGATGGCTTCTCTCGCTTCGTCATGCCTTCATAACATTGTTGTGCTACCTGGAGCTGCCTTGCAATATCGGTCATTGACTTGGCAAGATTCTGTGTAACATATTCACTTGCCGCTTGGTTCACTGTTCCAAGTATAGGCGGGTCAACATTCGCCGAGATTACTTTTCGCCTCCACTTTGTCTGGTTTATCTCACGTTCCTGTGCTTCTTGCATCAACGCTAGATATTTTGCCTCTACACCTAGACCTCGTGTTGTGTATTTCCCTCGAAGTGCGTATTTTATAAATTGACACGTTTCGTGGATTCTTCCAAGAACCGTTTCTGACAGACGACCTGCAATACTGGTGATTACAGAATTCGCTTGCTTCTTCAGTTCTCCGAGGGTAATAGCACAGAAAAACTTCTCGCTATACAGAGAACGACACAATGGTCATCCCCCTCTCGGCATTCTTCCAAACCATCAAGAATCGATTGCAGCACCTTTCCTGGCCACTTGATTCGTGAAGTTTCAATTCCACGGACGATTGTTTTAAGCGTAATCATTCTGCTGGCACCGGATTTTTGTACACTGGCAGTATATTCTTTTACTCCCTTCACATAGCTTTTCTCAACCGCATCTGTTTTTGTATTGTTTTCATTTATAGTTCCGCGGACTTTTTCCTTTTAGCCTCCATTTTATGTTAGTTGAATACAGCCGCTCAGCACGAGGCCGAAAATTATTGAATACATAATATGATTTAAATATAAACGAAACTTCCAATATATAAAGCGTTGTTATTTAGTTTTCATTCAGTTTTGGCGTTTGGCAGTTACCTTCGTGCATTTTTTTGTACTCTTAATCATTTGCTTTTTTGTTGGTACAGTAGAATTCTACATAACTAAAAGCTGGAAACATCATTTTTGAGACAAAAGTTCATTTCTAATCGAAATAGGCTTCAGACCTATTGCGATTAGAAACGAACTCTTACGCGGTTAGTACCTTCGCTAACCTCCTTTTCACAATTAAATCCGGCTTCTTACTAGCTTACAGCATTTTTTTTAAGTAGGCTGCTGAAGTTAAGTTTGCACTTTTTTTTCTAGAACTTGTCAAGATTAGACTTAGCAATGGGTGATACTGATTGTTTAAAAAAAAGACGTATACAAATCCAGTTTCTTTTATCCATTCCCTTCGAGTCCTAGTGTGTAGTTCATTAAAGAGAATCTATATTACTAAGTTTGATCATTCATTTATATCTTCATATATTAATTTTTCACGAATATTCATTGCATTTAATGATTATAATCATGATAAGCTTGATGTTGTGTTGTTTGCCGAGATGTCAAAATTTCCCCGTAACTGGGTTCTTTTAATAATTTTGCATTTAATGCTTCAGTAATGCTATTACAGTAATTTTCGTTGTCTAGTTTATTCCTTTATTTCTAGCTTCAGTTTTCATTTATTAGGTCATACATGGAGATTTTGGTTTTCATAGTGGCCTTTGGACCTTGTCTTATTCTGCCTTTCCTCTAAAACGTCGAAATGTCTAGCACCAAATGTGATGGTTTCGGCCGTCATTTGCCTTAGTGTTATGTGGCTAGAGTCTGTGAAGTTCAGTATATGATTCTGATTTACGCATTATGAAATAAAATGTCGGAAGATATTATTGTGTCTTGTCATCTTCGGGTGTATTTTCAAGTAATTTTGGATTATACGACTCTTATTGCTTGGTAATTTTTGTGAAATAAATGCGTGATTTTAAAACAGTACTCCAGGTTGGAATCATGTTGCGCTGGATTTCTCTTGGTGTCCTCCTATTACTTCTCAGTAATACGCATTCGCAGGAAGAATGTTTTTCCAATTGCACAAAAACACACATTTTGACCGGAAAGGTCTCATTTTTTCATCCTCTTGTAATAGTGTTCTGGCCATGAGTATAATACTCCATGTTTCATGCATCTTCGATAACTGTCTTTGCTATTTTATTCAGTGTAAAGCTGCATAGGCTATTAAAATTGTAAGGAAAAGTTACTTGATCTCATCA
Source organism: Thelazia callipaeda (assembly GCA_900618365.1). NCBI lineage: Eukaryota > Metazoa > Nematoda > Chromadorea > Rhabditida > Thelaziidae > Thelazia > Thelazia callipaeda. Next base: position 14,764 of record UYYF01004924.1, read on the forward strand.
GTGATTCTTTTAGTCTCAAGATGCGTGTAAGGAGGGATGCCGTTTGCAAATAATTTTTGCATTCACTTTACCCTGTAATATCGCATCAACAAAGCAAGCATGTTACAATGGTTGTGTCAGATTATATACTGACAGCATTAATAGACAGGCTTGCTCATTTGGTTGTGATAACCAACAAGATCTGAGAAATTCTAGAGTATGTTTAGATTTCACTTTTGCTAAAATATATCATTTTAATGAGTCTACGAAATTTGGAGTGTTCTTTTGAAGCTTTGTATATCGATAACAAATCAAAATCCAACGTACGATGTGGTTCGTGAGGCAGTGAATAAAATGATGCATCGCGTAAAGGATTCACTTCCATTGTTTAGGTGAGTCAAGATTTTCACTCTGCCCTCATATGATTATTTTTAAGGAATTGTTTCTGAAATATTTTAATGCGCTTCCGAAACTGCATCTTGAATTTATTTAAAAGTCCGGAAGTTGCAAGCTTAGAGGATACTCAAACAAATGTTGATACAGTCTGTGGTGATAGAGTGCTTTTACTAGCAATGTAGGGTGCCACTGAAGCAAAGTTCAGTGTCTGCGACAAATATATTTCACCGCAGTTGAAATACGAATATTCAAGATTTACTCATCCTCTTCATTTCTTCGTTGGAGAGATATGAAAAACAATAGATATCGTATGCCAAATAAAAATTTTGAACCAAAAAAGATCAGTTCAAGTAGTATAATATAAGACGTGATTAAAAAAATATTTTATGTGCATAATATTGTAGTATACGTTTGCAAGTTCTGAATGTTTTAAGACATTCTAAGAGATAAAGCATTTTGTCATCTCTTTGAGGGTAGCTTTGGCTGCATAAATTCGAAGAACTTAATTTCTAGTAAGTTAAGAATTTTTTGCGTAAACTATGCAGCTTTATATATTTCAAACTAAATTTGTCAGTAACCATGATTGAAAAGGACTGGTAAGATTTCATCTTGGAGCTTTTCCTTATGGCAGTTATTTGTACAAATATTTTTAAGATTTCAATTGTGCATTATTTTTTTAGATGCATATCATTCACTGACAGATGGATAATTTAATTGCCAAAGTATTGAAAATAAGAGCTTAATATTTCTCTATAATTGTCTATTTATGTTGATATTGCGCACTTGATAGTTTCGAAGACTTTGGTTTGCAATCCTCTGGACGACGCGAGGAGCACCTTTGGGAAAATTTATTCTCCCAGTGGCAACTTCGCGTTCAAAATGAGATAGCTCGTTTCCATCAGATCGCTCAGAATGTACTAAATTTGCAGCGTGCACGAACTATTATTCCTGTAGTTGCTTCGAGCAGACCTCATGGTCATGAGCGGAAGGCTTTGGAAGGTAAGCTTAATTAATGTGTTATGTCCAGAAGTGCACGTAGAAAATCTTGAATCTATGGATCAAAATTTGTTTATGACATTGGATAATTTAGGGCCAAACGTTGGCAATAGTGATGATAATGGTGAACAAATCATACAAGTACAGCCAGTGGAATCCAAAAATGGAGCCCAGCAAATTTTGCGAGAAATGGAAAATCCAACTATTGTAGAGGTCACGGTCAGTTTTTTGTTCATATTTGAAAAGTAAATGCTGCAAATCTGCCATATTTGTCGGTAAAAAAGTTATTTTAGCAACCTCCACTTCTCTCTCGGCTGGCGTCACGAGCTCGTCGTCTTTCTGTACTCAGCCAGTGGCTAGTTTGCGTGGCTCTTTTTCTCTGTCTTGTTTCAATGCTGTCAATTTCGGTGGCAATCTTGAAGCAAATAAGATCTCAAAGATATCTAAATTTGAGAGTAAGATGCTTTTGCCTGATTTAGAAGTTGATGATTTCGTGTCAAATACAGCAGATAGTTTGATAAATTGTTTTATTGTTTATCAAATATCGAGCGAAAATGATGGATTTTGTTAAATATACCTTTTACAGAATATGCATGCTGTTGTGCCAACATCCTTCACAGAATCTCATCTTGCAAAAAAAGTACCGCTAAAATCAGTTGCTGTAGCAGTAGACTATCCATTGGTTCACGATTCTCCTCCTCCAGCTTATGATCAATTGTCAGTCCATAGGATGAATCATGAAGACGGTGAAAATAACGCTGAACCGAAAGTTTAGCTATGATTGCGATCGTTTTCTTGAATTTATACATAATCTTTCGTCATCGGTCAATGTATTTGAAAAGTGATTCATTGATTTGGAATTTGTGATTTTTATGTAGTGTATATTGTTTACTAACTCCTGATTTATCTTCACGACTTCAAATTTTATGGTAATAATCGTACTATTGACAATAAAATTGTGATATATCCCATTTCAAGGATGTGATAAGTAATGCTGTGTTATATATATATTCGATTTTATCTACGTTACAGTATTAAATTTTCAAAACCAAGAACAGGTGTCACATTTTTGTTTAAATCGTTGTCTCCCTTACTCTGTATGAATGCGCCTCGCGTATTTTCCCTACCGATCTCTGAAATGTATGTCTTCCAAAATAATATCTGTGATGCGGAATTATCTCATGTGAAATGGGGTACATGATGCTTATAAATATTGTGCACAAAACATTTTTGTTTAATTTTTTCACCCCTTTTTGTATTGATCCTAGTTGATAAAGATTGGATATTACTTTTTCTTAGAAACTTTCCATGTGTTGCAGTATTCTTTGTTATGCATCAAGAACATGTAAATAGAATATTAGTTTACCTGTCCCAAAATAATAATTAGTATTGCAGTCAAAGTATTTTACTTCCAGATTAAGAAAATCTGTAGCGTAAGCACAAGTAATACTTTCCTCGTACTCTCATAGAACTTGTCCTAAGAGGTGGCATCTTTAATTTATGTGGCTATACTATCAAGAACGTAGAGATCCCGTCCTGTTTGATTGTAGTATGTTCCTTAGTTTTTTCTTTCTGGTCGGCATTTGTGGATTTAAATTTCTCTCAATTTTCTGATTTATAGTTCACCATCTGATTCGTTGTTAGATTGGTAAGTTGGTGAAAAAGTCATAACTAAGATAACTATTTTCTGAATGTGGAGTTGGTCATTAAGTTACATGAAATAAAGTTTATGACCGTGAGAAATTCATATGACAAACACCGCATTTTGAGTTTTAAATGTTCTCTGTTTTTCATTGATGTCCGTTCTATTTGCTAACAACTTGTTTTATAGTTGTTTGTATTTATCCTGTCTAAGAATGCCTAAACTGGACTTGGATAGTGATGAGGTACAGGATGAAAAGCTGAGCATTAATAGAGCTTATGCAGATCGGTATGACAGCTGGCGACGATTAGAAGAGATGCAGAAATGTTTGTTTTTGAATTCTCTCTTCGGTTCTACTACTATTTTTTCGTCGCTAAGATTTCTAGCTTGTACTAAGAAAAACTAATCTGCCTGGGATTAATCCATGGCATGTGCTTCAAAATACGGCGTGTTTTGAAAGATGTATAAACATAATATGTTCTTTACTTAACCCAATTTAAACATTAAAATTTGTAATTTTTATTAAAATATGTAGTGAAAGGCCGGTACGGTAGCGATGGTGGAGAGGGCGATAGCGGTAGTTCATCAAGCGAAGAAAGTATTGTAAGTTTGCAATGGAATTTGTCAAACATATTTTGCAAGGTTTAAGTGTTGTAGTGCATAGTCGTCTGTAAATGTAATTTTCATGAACTTCTGAGCATGTCATTTTATGTATGTCGTTTGGAAATTATTTTATTCTTAGTGAAAACACTCTCCAGGTTGTTGTTCTAAAAATATTTCGCCCAAAATTTGCTAGTTACAGCAGTGGTCGCTGAAACATGAGAAAGAATTCCTTCGAACGTTATCTGCATTAAAAACACGCGATCCAGAGATATATTCAGATGCGAATTTCTTTACTGATGAAATTGAAGGGTCTGAAGTTTTTTCTTCGTTACTATCGCCGTTTTTAATTATAGATAGTCTTTTATTAAAAGGAACTTGAGAGCTGCATTTTCATTTTGTATGAGACTTGAAATTAAATTTTCTGTAGGAAATGGTTGATAATTTAAAATTGCATTAATCCACACAGAAACTTTCATCTCACTTTCAGGTTCTCTGCATGTAGCACTGTGCAAAAGACTAAAGATAATGCTCCATTGTTTTTAAAAGATTATGAGAGGAAACTTGTTCTTGAAAAAGGAGGGTGAGTTATTTGTATTAAAAAACAATATTTGTTTTATTTAACAATTTTTGTTAATGTGTTCTTTGGACGGGTGCTGGTTGTGATTTTTGTGTTAAAATGGTCTGGTTTTTGAACTGTTATATAATTCATTGCTCACTGTAATGTTTTATGTCTTTTTTTCCTTTGCTTCCAACAACAAATTTAATTTATAATGCCTCAAATAATTGCTCAGTCATATAATAGGGATATTAGTGACGATGAGGGAAAACTGAGGATTTCAAAATCTGGTTATTATGAGCAACAAAGATTAGCAAAACAAAAGTATGTTTTGTTATATACTCTTACTTTTACTTGAAAATAAATTTAACATTTATTGTTGTAGTAGGTTTTCATTTGCATTGTTTATTATTATTTTTTCAGATTTAATGCAGTAATTATTGATCAACATGATAGCGATGGTGATTCAGAGCCTTTACTTCGCCCACGTCTGAAAACTGAAAAAGAAAAAGTTTGCTTTTTGTATTTTACAGCATTATGGTTATGAGAAGAGATTGTCGGAATTTTTAGCAGTAAGAAAATTTCGATTGTTGTTGGTCTGCAACTTGTTATATTCATATCAACTCACTGTGTCTTTATGTAGTTGTTTTTATTGTAAATTAGTATTTCAGAAAAATGAGGAAATTAAATATCACGATTGGTTACGGGGACAAGAAATTGAAGGTATACCTGACGTAGAAGAACTGGTAAAGATTTGTTTTCTGTAGTTTCATAATTATGATTGCTCGAAAATCTGAATTAAATTTCATTTAAACATTTCCTTCAGTAGTGAATTTTCAGAAAGGACTTAAAGAAGCATGGAATGATAAAAATCTAGACGAAAGTGAAAGGTTTCTGCGGGATTATTTATTGAACAAACAGTACGATGTTGATGATGAATATGAGTAATTTTTCAACACTTTTGGGGAAATTTGTAAGCGTAAAATTGAAACAATCACCTTTGTTGTTGTAGGTTCTAAAAAGTTTCAATTTAGGTTTTTTTGACCATGGAATATCATTTGCTCTTATGCTTACTTACTTGTTGCTAAAAATTATGTAATTTTAGAGTTCCATCTTATGACGAAATTGTGAATCTCGAAGAAGATGAAGAAGAGTTTGAGCGAGAAAATGAATTCGAGCGAAAATATAATTTTCGCTACGAAGAACCTGATATAGATTTTGTTAGTCACTTTTCATAATCGACATAAGTACAATTTTTGTAAAGCATCTTTTTGTTATCTTCAATTTTGTAAATTCATAATATCCTATGAAAATACGCTTTTGCTTCCCACTTTTTTGCGAAATTAGTACTTAATTTAGATTCAGATCAATAAGTAAAAGATGATAGAAAGTTGTTTCATTTCTGCTTTCTAGATTAGACAATATCCACGCACAATTAAGCAGTCGTTGCGGAAAAAGAATGAACGTCGAAAACAAAAAAGAGAGTCTTATAGGGAACGCAAGAAAATGGAAAAACAAGCCAGAAAGGATGAGATTAAGGAGTTAAGAGCCTTAAGAAAAGCAGAAATTGAAGAGAAATTGAAGAAGCTAAAGAAACTTACAGGAGATGATGATCTACCGCTAAGCGTAGATGATTTAGAGGCAGATTTTGATCCGTTAGCTTACGATAAGCGCATGGAAGTAAGTACCTTTTTTCATCGTTTTTTTTTTTTTT
>UYYF01004925.1:3261-23937 GCA_900618365.1 Thelazia callipaeda
GTGAGCACCCTGTAGAAGTAGGCGAGTGCTCCAGTGTCTTCCCAAGATTTGCATATGATCAGGCATCAAATGAATGTCGACCTTTCACTTATGGTGGTTGTGGTGGTAATGGAAATAACTTTGCCTCCATTACTGAGTGCCAAAAAATGTGTGTCAAAGGTAAAAAAGTTCTTTTGCATGAACGAATATCTCTTTTTCCTTATTATTTTTTGTTTAAAGTAATATGTTTTTTTCCACGTGTTTTTTTTTCTTACCTTGACGTGTTTATTGTTTGTAGAACTATCGTTAGGAACGCAATGTCCTCCGATAAACGTCTCACACTGTCTGGAGCCATGTATTCTGTTCTCCAATCGACTTGGTTGTCATGAATGCAGATGTCCTGTAACACAGCCTGAAACCGAAAAAGTATCAATGCAGATATCTACTCCAATTCCAACAACTGATGATTCATCACAAATAGATCAAACTTCGCAAGCTGAGAAATCACTTGGTAACTTTTTTTTCTAGCAAACCACAGAAACAAAATATTGAATTGTACTTTATGTGCATATATATTAATTATAAATGAATTTTTTACACTACAAAAATATTGCATTCAGAAAATGATGTGGAAAAGAAAGCTGAGCAAGTACCACCACCAGAACAAACTTCGAAAGTTAATTCCGTGATAGAATTGGGGGAAAAATGTACACAACCTATGGTATGTTATTGCTTAAAAGATTCATAATATGATAATGTTAATACTGTAAACATATGAATTCTACAAAAAGTCAAAATAATACGTGCACTAACCATTTCTGAATAATTGTTACAGGAACCAGGACCGTGCAAAAACTTTATTGAACGTTGGCACTTTGATATAAAGACAGGTCTCTGCAAATCATTTCAGTACGGTGGTTGCGCAGGCAATCGGAATCACTTCTTCTCTAAACACGAATGTGAGATTCACTGTGCTCGGTTTTTAAGTAAGTTTCTCCACTTTCAGTAAGTAAGTAAACTTGTTGTAACGATGCATGAATACTTGCGCTTAATGCACAATTCACGCACTTATGCATTCTTTGCACTACAATGCAACTAGAAAGCACAGAAACTTTCGGAACATACTTATACAGATAAGTAATAAGACTGTTATAAATTAAATATTGTTTCTTGCTAGGATCTCTCTATGATAACTCTTTGGTAATCTAAGTCTGTTATTTGCGGGATGATGTGGACCATTTGCAATTTTTTTCTAGTCAAGTCAAATTATCCAATTTGTTTATAATTGCTGAGATTTGAAGGAACGGGAAAATGAAAAATTAAGCACCAACATATGTTTAGATGGACGTACAGGCCGTAGAAGGATAGCCGCTTATCAAAGTGTCTCCTCACGTTCACAGAATAATGACCTGACGTCGTCAGAATTTGACGAAACACTCTTGCTAAATGAACATGAGCACACACGTAACACAGATAATATTGAGAAGTACAATACTGTTATGTTACCACATGAAATTTCTCAGAGGAGAGATGATAAATCTGATTTAGTATTGAGACGACAAGCAAATGAAAAACTGAAAGCACCATCATTTGAGTCACTAGCTAATACCAGGTCTAACTTTGTACTTGCCAGTTCACAAGCTGGCAAGGGGAAATCTGGAGAATCTGCATATAGAACAGTAGGCTTGCAGCATCGACAGTCTTGGAGTGGTCCTTTGGGACATAGATTAGCTGTATGGGTACCCGAGAGTAATAAGTTAAAACAATCAGTGATTTCAAGTAATGACAAAGTAATGCATGCTTCTCCTCGGATTCAAATTGATAAACCAGTTCATCGAGAAGAGAATCAAGTAGTTATGGTGAAAGAAAAAGATGAATTGGAGCGAACAGCCTCAGAAATCAAAACTGAGGTAAACAGCGATAAAACTGAAATTGAAAATTCTATCATGAAAAACATTCATATACCAATTATGAATTCTTCCTTGTTGAAGAAAAAAGCGAAATCAGAAGCTGTTACTGAGAAATTCACTTCACTGCAAGAAGAAAACTTGGAGCAACGAGCAATATCAACATCAATGACAGCCACACCGGAATCTGTTACAGAATTCACGCCATATAATAGTAGTACGAACAACTTAGATACGGTTAGAAACGATATATTCAATAATAGCGTAGCGAAGCAGTTGTTTGCAGAACGTCCAGTTGAAGAGCAAGTAGAAGCATGTGATAAAAATGCTTCTGTTGACAAGGGCACAGCATGCATTTCTTCTGAATCACATAAGCAGAAGTTACAAGATTCTTCGCTATCATCGGAATTGCGAGAAATCCATTCGAAGAATAGTCTTCCAAGTAATGAAGGAGAAAACGAAGAAGAAAAAGTAAATTCAAAAGAATTTCACAAAGTTGGAAATAATGAAGAGACGCATGCAGAAGCAAATATAAATTTACCTGAAATTAAAGCAAAAAATCTGGCTCACATAAGGACCGTTGATACTTATAAGATGCCAAAAGATCGCAATCGAATTTCGGGAAGGTTTACTGATCTTTCTATCCAGAATGATTTACTTTTTAATGACGCTCAATCAAAAGACATTCATAAAAAATATTCCGGAGCAATGGGTAAAGCTCCAAATACCGATTCCATGCAACTAAGCCGTGATTCCGTACTACGACATCATATTCGAATCATTAATCAAGGCTCTGCCTCAAAGTTTCTCTCTTCTGTTGTGTCACCACTAATTTCATCGCCATCAACGACAGCAGCAACTTCATCTACATCTACATCATCAGTTTTCTTACTATCAAAATCAGTTTCAGCATCAGCACCCCCATCAACATCATCAATAAATTTGCAATCAACTTCTGAAGGAGAAAATATGTTCTTCAACACGCCTGATTTTGGTGAGTCTAATATCTACGTAATCCTAATTTCTTGCCTGTAACTAGATCGTTACTTCACACGTTAAATATCACCAAAATTGCTTGCGTTGACTTTATAGCAAGAAAAAGTCAATTTAGTTACATAATATCTCATGGTAAGGCCATAGAGGGCATCTTCATTTCTACAACTGATAATCGTTTAGATGATGGAGTGTGCCGAATGAATAGACAAACTTTTGCTACAGAAAATTCTGCTCATTTTGTGGCTAAATTATTGTATAGATGAGACTTTACTAGTAGCTAATAGCTAGCAAAATAAATGATAGCATTCAAAGCAGTTGAAACCAAAAGACTGATCTAAATTTTATCGGTGTTTAGCAGGATTGAAAATTCTTGATTCATTTTTATCATAATTCTTGATTCATTTTTTTTTTTATATCTTTATGGTTGTTAGCCAAGTGGCGCATCCATGAATAAGAGGTACTGTAATAACAGTAGCTTTATTATTTAGAAAATATAATAGCCTGATAATGGTCAGTTAATTTTACAGATTTTTTTAAATGTACAATTTTTTAAAAATTTGCACAGTCAAATACTGTGAAGGCTTTTATCAATGCTTATTTTAGGTGTAGTAGAGAACAAGCATAAAATTACTGGAGACACTGCACTTTTAAGCACTAATACAGACAACAATGTTGCCAGTGCACATCAACTACGCACTCCTTCAGCAAATACTGTAAATGATACATTATCAAAAGCATCAGTGATAAGTACTGATGTCAAAAAAGAAGTTCATCAGAATCCTGCTAAGCAGAATGAATCGAATTACTCACCTCATATACTTCATCTCGCAGAATCAAATATCGATGTAGATGGGTATAGCACTACTAAAGAAATTTATTTAAATTCACATGTAGCTCATGAAAATAACGAGTATCTTACGAATAGCACTACGGAAGCATCAATTATGACAACATACAAGATGCCAACAAAAGTTGCTCAAGAAGAAGGCAGTGTGGAAAAAAAGATTCATTCACTTACGAAATGGGGCACACCACAAATTGCATCCGTCTACATCTTTTCAACTTCACCTTCCTCAGTAACTTCTCTTTCCTCAGTAACTTCATCTCCCTCAGTAACTTCACCTTCCTCAGTAACTTCACCGATTCCTTCTACCACAGATCATACAACTACCCTAACTTCCCCTACAATGTCATCTGAATTAAATGCGCAATCTATTTATACTTCATATCAGAAACCACATTCACGACCAACAACAAATGGTACAGTACCATTATCAACATCTAGTGAGACAACAATTATACCATCTGTTTCTCCATCAACTTACTCATCCATCTCAACTTTAGCATTACAATCTACTAAAAATTGGCTCTACGACGGATTACAACCTATTATAAATTCTCAAATCCTTGATAAACAATATTTGTTAGAAGAGTGGTTGACAAATGACAGAAAAATGATTAATTCGCGGATTTACGATCCTTTGAACACATTAGCAAAAGCTAACAATATTAGTGCACCTGATCTTGCAGCTTATCATGAAACAAGTCTACCTTCACCCGCTAGATCTGAGATACGGTCATTCCCAAATCAAATGTACTCATCAAGAATGGTAGAAAATACTGGTGTGCAGAATCGAGGAGCTATTAAACGATTAACAGCCATGAATGAAGAACATGACAGTGAATATGATGGAAAGTATCAGTATAACTCTCAACCACATAATTTTTTTGCTGTCTCCAACACCAGTCATTACATTACAAATGTACCATATGTTAGGAACTACTACTACAGTAATAGTACTGGTACAGTGTCACCGGTACATCAACAACAAGAATTTGCATCCTTCAGTCAAAGGAGGAAAGAAGAGGCTGAAGGAAGAACAGGTACAGCGTTGTATTATGTCGATAGAGTAACCACGTACATGATCAGCATTGATCAAGGCGAAGAAAACGCTGTTTCTTCTCATCTACATTAATAACATCCCAAAAGTGACATTCTAACTAGTAGGTATAATAGTGTAGGTATGGTAGGTAGAGGTGAAATCACTGATTTTAGAATCTACCAGCCACAGCTTTACCTAACACAGCATCTTAATGCACACGCACGTTACATAGTGTCACTTTAATGCTAGCTCAACCCAAAACAATACATCTAGAACTTATTTCTACCAAGTTGAGCACTGTCTTCTGCTTTGCTTATGGACACATTAACTAAATTTGGCATGCTAATTTTGCTTGGTGTCACTAACCTAAAGTTCACTGATTTTAATAATGAACGTGAAACATGCAATTTGCAGGTAGCAATCAGAAAGCTCCAGTAGTTTGGCCTGCAATGCGATCTGAAGATGTAATATCACGACAGCCTGCATCTCAAGAATGGAACCAACAAGAAAATGTGTTCCATCCACCAGTAACGCTGCCAGCTGTTACCGCATCAACAGTCACTACAGATGTTACGTCAGCACAGCTGATCCTTCCCGAGGAAGATGATACTTGCGTATTGCCACCTGACGCAGGTAACTGCTTCAATTACGTGCCTCGGTGGTTCTACAACTCACAAACTGGTAAGTGCGAACAATTCTCCTATGGCTCTTGCGGAGGCAATTCCAACAACTTTTTGGAAAGACAAGCATGCGAAGTCAAATGTTCACAAAGTATGTTTGTTTTATTACGTTGACTATAACAATCATTTGACAGTTGAAAATATTGAAATTACACGAAAATATAATCTGACGTTGTAAATTTGTTATTTCTGAATATTTTGTTAAAAAGGTCTCAAAGCATGAAGTGAGAGTAGCGCATGAAAACAAAATGTCTTTCAGACAGTGATTTTTGTATGTACTGTCAGCCATTCTGTTTTCTGATTTTACTGCTTAAAATGTATTTTAAGGTGTACTAGTCAGATCTCACATTTATTGAGACAGAAGCTGACTCGCGCATGGTTAACCTATTCTATTGAGTTTAGAAGGGTATGTTATTTTACAGTTGATCCGATTAGATCACAACTGCCAGAACGGTGCACCTATCAGAAAGACGAAGGTTTTAGTAATGGGTACAATGTTCAGTGGTACTTTAATGTAAGGAATTTACGATGTGAACAAATGGTATACCAAGGCCAAGGTGGCAATTGGAATCGGTTCCAAACACTTGGCGAATGTCAAAATACCTGCATCCGTTTGTTTTCAAATACTTATCTTTTGTAAATTAGTAGCTTTTCCTTCAATTTTGTTTTGCGGTTGCAGCTCGCATTCGTGGAAGTCTTTAAACTCATTTTCAGAATTTTGAAATCATCTATTCATTGTATCCTATTATATGGCAACTTTTGTTCTGAGGTTATCGAGGATATATTTAATTTTTTTCCAATGTATTTTATTAAACTCTCTTTGTGAATTTTAGACGCATCATATTAACATGACTCATTTGCAGCGTTGGATGTCAAATTTACCGGAGCAGGCAGCAGCTTGTCTGCTCATTCCAACATTGTGTCTAGAAACAGTTCGGTAGTTCATCTTCAAAGTAATGTTGGTGTTGCATCTCCAACAGTTCAACTTCCAAATCCAGAAAATGTGCTTGTGCAACAAGAAGAGCAGAATCAGGAGAGATTTTTATCTCCAACACATAGTTTATTGCCAAGTCAGTCCCATGCTTTTGGTGTGACAAGTGTTGGAAATGCTCAAAATGAAAAGTAAGTCTAGTTTCTCTCATTTTACATTGCATCTGAATGACTGATTAACTTCGGAATCGTAGAAATAGTCATTGTATGATTTCAGAGCGAATGTTGAGACCGTTTATCTTGAAAACGAACAGACTAAGCAACTGACTTCGCAACAGCTATTATCTCCTGAAAGCATCTCTCAACAACAGGCTTCTGTAATTGTAACACCATCACAACTTCCTTCCACTAGTGCTGAAGTTGTAATATACGACTCCCATGAGCAGCTATCTGAAAGGAAAGCACTTCCAGAATCACAGTCAATTGCACAGATGATGGATGTCAATCATACTCTTGATAAAGGCAAGTTACATTCAGTTTCTTTGCTTCTGTAATATTACTTTACTGTAGTGTTTGAAATGTGTAGAGAATAAGATTTACTATTTTTCAAAAAAAATCTTAACTTCAGTTAATTTATATTTTCGGTAATTTTCTAAATTTCTAGTCTTTTTCAATTCAACTTCATTTTGAGCCAATGAAATCAGTTTCAGTTAGTGTTAGGGAAATGGTGCAAAACAGAAACGATGAAAGTAGTCCTGATGGTACAGTGAATTCCGTATTAAATGGTATCCAAGGTTTTGGAAGTGTACCTAACTGTCCAAATGGCTTGAAACCTGTGCAAGATTCAAATGGCAGACCCATGACGTGTTTGCCAGGTAGAAACCAGTGTTCAGCTAACTCTTTGTGTTACTTCAACGGTGTCAATTTTTATTGTTGTCCAAATGCTGAAGATCCATACGATGAACATATATTTGGAGGTTACCTTTTTCAAGCATTTTCCATTCTTCGTATACTTATTTTTTTACAACAATTTGTTTTTTAATATATAAAATGTATTTTGCTAATCATTTTCTACCACGAGATATCCATTTTTTTAAATAATAATTGCTTAATTTACTTTCTAACATTAGAACCATTTTTAATTTTCGCTTTCTTTGAAGTGTAAACGTCTATTATATTGCTTACAGTTATCTTCATCTAATCATAAATATAAAATTTATTACAGGTTATGGTGGTGAAGAAGTGAAGCGTGGCTACAAAAGTATGAAAAAAACACAGATGAATACGAATGACTTGATTGTTCGAAAAAAGTATCGAGTTAAACGACAGTTGAATATTTTTTCTACGGTACAGCCAACAAATACACTAGCTCGCATCGATTGTAAGTTTCTGATTGTAATATGGTAGACCTGCCTTAGTGACAATATTTTCGAAATTTAGGTAAGAGCAGCTCTAATTATATCTGATGTTGATCGGTGCAATTTTCTAATCTCAGGAATTACTTGTGTTCAGAATTTGTGTAACTTGTGATTAGAATATCGATGATAAGCTGATTCTAACAATCAACACATAATGGTTCTATTACTTGACTGTCTTTTTCTGATGTTCTTAGTGTGTCTCAGAAAGTTGAATTTGTTTGTTAAAAATGGAGTTGAAATGTAGTGCTAAACAAATAGATTAGCTTATTTTTGTAACATTTGTCTTTGACATTATTCTAGCCCCACTGTCGAGGTTTTCTATGGCAAAGGTGTCTGCAGCAGATAATAATCTTCGCTCAATCCCTATCTGTCGACAAGAAGTTGATGTCGGCAAGTGTGCTGAAGCCCATCTTCGGTACTTTTATGATCATCGAATAGGCACATGTCGGTTATTCTATTATAGTGGCTGTGGAGGTAATGAAAACAATTTTGCCACAGAAATGGAATGTAGACAAGAGTGCTTCAGTGGTCAGATGCATCTGAAAAAAGATCAAGGTTTAATACGGAACAATTATCTAAAACTTTAGTATTTCTTAAAAGGCCGCCATATCTGCCTTGAATTTACATATATTCTATATTTTATTATACCCTTTTATTGGCACTTTATCCTAATTATATCGTTTCTAACTCATAAAATTATTAAAAATAGAGAGAAATAATTCCGTTTAAAAAGTTATGGTGTCATTTTTGGTCAGGTAAATTTAATGATGGAGATCCACCACCGGGGCAATGTCCCTTTGGAAAAGTACCTCTTGGTGATAATGCTCCTGTATTATGTGGCAATGAAAGCATGTCATTTGGTTGCCCGAAAAATTATTATTGTCGTATGGGACCACCTCATGTATGCTGTCCCAAAGGAACTTTTCCAGGTTATTGATTGCAAGACTTTTTTTAACGTGTATTTTGCGTGTATTTTGAAAGCATTCATAATTTTGGAAGCTACAGGCTTCAAAGTACACGCATCAAAACTTTTCAAATATATTTTTTTCATAACCTTTTGCAGTAATGCTTTCAAAATACACGCATAGGTTTTTAGATTTTTCGTCACTGCAGTAATTTTTGTAATCATTGTTTTCTGAACTAACCATATTTTTTTATGAATATAATGATGCGACTTTAGTGACTTATTATTTTTAGGAACTTTTGAAGCATTAATATGCTTTTTACAGATTATGAAAGGTTATTAGCAGCCAGAAAGTTGAAAAATGTGCGTTTCGCTGCTCATCGCTCTGGAGGAGGTGGTTCTGATTCTGAACTCGAGGAAACTGAACTAGATGATAATAGAGGTAAAAATGCTCTTTCCTGCAGCACATTGCTATTCAGATTACTGTTGTTTAGTTCATTTCGAAAGTTTTCTTTCTGTTCAATAAAAAAGTTTTCAGTATCGATTGCTGGAAATGTTTCAGGAATCGTGGCATCATTCAACATCCCTTCAGATATTTGTCCTGATGGTTCAGATGCATTGCTTAATGAATCTACTCAGCAACCTCTTAGATGTGGTGCTGGTTTTGATGGCGAATCACTTTGTCCCATTGGCTATTACTGTTCCATCTCTACCGAAAATAGCGGTAGATTTTACTTACAGAAAGTATTCTATTTATAATTAAACTGCAAGAATTTTTTTGTGTCAGTAAACGGCCATTGTAATTGGTATTTTTAGCAATGTTCGCTCACTTTTATTGCGATATTGTGAATATTTAAACATATTTTCCTTTATTTGTTTATAATTACAGAAAGATTGTGTTGCCCTTTGGCATTGATAGGAGTCAAAATTCCTCCACCGCCGAAAGTACCTCCTTTTTTTGGATTGAGGCCATCAAATCCTGGTGAAGTAATATTGCGTGGTTCGTTGCCGTCCGATGTTGTGAGTAAACATGGTCCGTTAATTCCTTTTATCAGTGTATCAAATTGCTGAAAAGCACTATCCGATCTCTCTCTCGTTATTAGAATGTTTATTAAAGAAAAACTCAAATAAATTCAAGTTTTATGACCCAATGTAAAGCATATTCCGTTCATTAATTACATCTTCTAATTGAGATGTGCAATGGCGTTTCTGTTGCAAAGAATCTGCAAATTCAAGTACTTGAACATTTTTCTAAAAAAAGTATTGCTTTAGAAAGAGGATCTGATTCACCGAGCAAAAGTGCATCCAGAAGAAAATTTCAGTCAGTTCACGTTTTGGGTGACAAAGCTACAAATGGTTCATTTATTATTTTTATTGCACAGCAGAAACAGAAACTCAGAAAGTAAAATAAATTTTGTCCAGTATAAAAAAGATCTACAAATACATTGCTTGGTCATTCTTTGAATCTTTTCTTTATCTTTTATGAAAGTTATGGTGAGTTAGTTTTCTAATTTTGAATTCTCAGCTTTTTCAAGCGTTCATGCACGTTTATTTTAGAAGAGCTAGTTACTGATTTCCACGATTCTAAAGAAGAAATCGATGTTTCTCTTCTTTCTAGTAAGTTATGTTTCATGCTACCAGTCACTGATTTTCCTCAGAAATATAAAAATGCGAGCCATGCTTATACATTACATTATATACAACTTTTCATTGATCTGACCTATATCACAAGTATAATTGTTCAAGATCCTACATCCTTGGTAACATAAAAAGGGGTTCATATTTTGAAAACTGTAAATTTTTTCATGTTGAAAGTCATGGAAAAAAAGAATATCATACTAACTGATATGATGCTACTACAGCTGTCGTTCTCTAAACTTGTGTATGTAATTAACAATGAAGGCAAAAAATTGCAAGAACAAACCATTGCAATATTTCAGCATTGAGTGGAGAAAATGAGTCCCCTTATGGTCGAATGATGCTAAAACCAAAGGGTAAAGCAAGGCGAGCACAGGGTAAATACTTTTGTCTTATTAACTGATGAGATAAAATTCTTTTATTACTGATATCTCACTGAATCTGCTGATTCAAGTTCTAAATTCAAGGCAATAGTTTATCTACCTTGTGATACCGAATGACATATGTATATCAGATCCCATCTCCAATTACATTTTTACTTACATGAGTGCTTGTAGCATTTCATGATGCATTTGGAAATCCGGCTTCATCAGACGCAGAAGCTAACGAAGTACACATTGATGTTGGAGAAGTAACTGATCCATTTGATGGACACGAATATTTGCAAAAGTCAGCTTCTGATCGGAGTGTTTGTCTCTTAAAGCCTAATGAAGGTTGTCATTCCTATATTCTGTAATAACTGTTTTTGATGCCTGTGAAAAAGAGTGAAGAATGAAGGATATGAATTATAATTATTTGTTCTTACAGGTCGGACATGTCGAGAAGATGAAACGCCCCCTCGAACCAATTTACAATATTTCTACAGTAAACGTGAAAAGATTTGCAAACTCTTTTTTTACCGAGGTTGCGGTGGCAGCCAAAATCGTTTTGATTCCAGAAAGCATTGTGAGACTATGTGTGCTGTAAGTACCATTTACCGTTTACATGTGATACTTCAACTTGTTCCTTCATAGATCTCTCTGCATGGTTTTACTAGGTTGCCGATGTTAAGAGGGAGGCAATTAAGCTCTCGATGAAAGTATAAATATCCAAATAAAAGCTTCGAAATGCAAGCTATTACTTCATCCGCACAATATATAAATTTCTAAATGAATTAGAAGCAAGGAGAATATCAGAAAGGTATCATATAATCTGTTTCAGGGTGTGTAGCACCGATCGAATAATAAGCTGAGCAATTTCCATGCATTGAACTCCACGCCAAGTTAGCACTGTTATCAAATTTTGAATGATTCTGTTCTCCGCATGTATGTAAATGAGGAAATTGTCAGGAAAGCGTCGTCATGCCTTCCTTAATTATGATGTTTTCTATTTCAGTATTTGTTATGTGAAGTATCCGCTGTTTAAAATGACACTGGTGGTCATATTACTGTGTGATCACTCTATTCTACTAAGCTTTGAATTTCTGTCCTGATGCGTGCTCTTGAATGTCTTTCGAAATTCACCTATTTTTAATTTTCGTCAAAAACTTTGTAAATAATTCGTTACCGTAAT
Source organism: Thelazia callipaeda (assembly GCA_900618365.1). Classification (NCBI taxonomy): domain Eukaryota; kingdom Metazoa; phylum Nematoda; class Chromadorea; order Rhabditida; family Thelaziidae; genus Thelazia; species Thelazia callipaeda. Next base: position 15,148 of record UYYF01004925.1, read on the forward strand.
TTATTTTGAAAACAATTGTTACAGTTTAAACTTTTTTCGTTCACGTCTACATCTGCTTGAAAGAAATTCCAGTTCTTGTAATCTCATAAATTAAATGCAAAGGTATTGAGGTATATACATATATATGAATTATTGTTGCATATATTTTCTCTTCAGTTCTATTTAGTACATATGGATATATTCCACTCTAAAACGTAATATAATTTAAAAAACTAGCATACATATGAATGCATATCTAATTACGACGACCAAAGTATGCCCAGTTTTAATTCCGAAAGTTTAATAATTTTTACTAAACTTTTTGACCACAAGCATTGTTTACTGTCAGAAGTGACTTATGTCCTTTCACAGTGTTCATGTAAATAAATTTGTTTTGACAGCAACTTATCAGGCATAAAACTGCAAAGTAAAAAGTAACAACGTTGTACATGTAGTCGTCATGACTGCGCCAAGTACGCACACTCCGTGCTATTTAGGGAAATCAATTTAATGTGAAGAGTTCAAATGTTGTTAAGAGCTATTATCCGTTCATAATAGTACTTGCAGCAAATGAAGTAGACTTGTATATACACCAAATGCGCATCTAGCTTATTACATCTGGGTCGAACTTTTATGACTTCTGAAATCATGCAGAAATGTTGGGTGTAAATATAAATCATGCATATCTAAATAGGTCTTGCAATGAAAGATTTATGGCGCGTTATCATCCAATTCGAAATTTGTAGGTACTTGAATTGAGCCTACTAGTTGGTGATTACGTACGGGTATTATTAGTTTTGTAACATTCTTTTTTTGATTCAAAGGTTAGGCTGAATCTGTTTCTCTTGCTGGCACGATTTATCTAACGCTATGTTACATCTTGTAATTTCTTGGATAACTTGAGGTTTTACAAAAATTACCATCCAAAAGAATCATTCTGTTTGTGACGTTCATACGAGACTAAAATTGGTAAAAACACATCTATGAGTAACGATATAGCAGTTCTATTTTAATATATTTCTCATGATTGTTATAAGTTGTAAACTATTAAGATGTGCAAGTTTTGAAGTTGCAGTAAATTAGAATACAGAAGAAAATGACTGCAGCTAACGGGGCACTTGATGAATTGCTGGATTTATTTAGCAGTAACGAACAAACTGAAAGTAATTTGTTATATCTTATCTTATTCTGAATTATTCTAAACAGATGTATAACATGTATAAAAATCATCAGTCAACAGAATTTAGTTTAGAGCTTGATTTGTATTTTGATATTATTTGTAACATTTCGATTGCATCAGACAAATACATATAATTAGTGATAAAGAAAAAGCAATAGTTAATTCTTGAACCACTGATTAATTCAGTTTGAAAGTCCGTAGTCTTTAGAAGCATCAGTTAACAATGGTGTGGAAGAGGTTCAAACACTCAAAGTTGATAACAGCATCAAGAAAAAAGAATCAGTAAATTTGGATGCAGCTAACATGTCTAGCAAAATTAATCGTAAGTTAAAAATTTTTCTGCAGGAAGAATGCAAAATAAAAAATCATTAAGTAGCTTACATTTATATTCATCTTATCGTTGTATAACATATTTAGTATTAAGGAAAGCATACTAGTGATATTAGATATTTTAATGACTTATTTTCATATGTTTCCCTGTAAACAGAATCTAAACTTGATTTATTGCAAGAGAGATAAAATTATGCAGAAACGAAGTCACATTCAACATCTTACGGTATAACAATGTCGAATAGCAGGTTTATATAAATTTACTACTATATATATAGAGAGAGAGAGAGAGAGAGTAGTAAATTTTTTATCATATTCACTTTCAGCATCGCGCCAATTAATTCCAATAAATTTCGATTGTTCACAAAATGTTTCTAAAAATGATCAAAAAGAAGGACCTGCAAGTGTGAGCAGTTTGCTACATTCTGGTATGACAAGCTCAAGCGAAGATGAATCGAATCGAAGTCCTTATCATACGTAATTGAACTACGTTTTCACTTTTACTTTGCTTTTAGCTTATATGAATTCAGAAGTTCAGCTGCTGATAAACTATGCTATTAATTTTTTTCAGCATCTCTCTCAGTGCTACTGGTAAAAGCATCAAAAAAACTTTGAAGAATGCGCAAAACAATTTCTCGAACTCATATAATATAGTAAGTGCTTATCTTTCAGTTGATGTTTATATATTTTAATTTCTTTTCAATATTTTAAAAAGTTATGGTGTAAATTACAATATTGACTTTTTTTTGCTTTTAATGCCTGATCTTGTTTGTGCTCGATAATTTTTTTTTGCAGTTCAATAGTTATTTTTCTTGAAAAAGTGCTGCTTAATTCTCTATTTAGACTGAATCTATAAAAAGACGAAAACTAAGTCTTGTAGAAAAGCGTAATTCTCTTCAAGAAAAAGCCCAGCAGATAACTCAGGCTGTGAGATCATTATCAAAAAATTCCTCTCAAATTTTCGATTCATTCTTCAATATCCGTGTCAGGTGATACTAAATTAATTTTATTTTTATTATTGTTGATAGCAATATAATCAAGTGGACATTTTAAAAAACCTGCAGTTTTTTAAATGGATTATGAGAAGCTTAGCGAGTTACATTTTCAATCACTTACTTGCTGTGTTGCAGTCATATCTATATTTATTCAAATTCTTCCAACTCGATTTGTAATCATTCTAGTTTTTACTCCTGTTTTAGAAACCCACTTCTTTCATCTGCTGCTTTTGAATCGTATTGCGATGGTTTGAGGAAAGTCCGATTGAATCAGCTGAAATTGTTAACTGTATGGATCAGATTCACTTTATTGCCTACAATTTTTCATGGTCTTTGCTAAAATATTATGAAAAGAGCAGATTAATCAATTTTTCGCGTCACAAAAATATTCAAAGGTTTCAAATCTTAGTATTCACGGAAATATTGCATACTCATTACTTTCTTTGTAATGTTTATAGCAACAGGATTGTAACTGGATTTCTTTGGCTGTTATCGTGGAAAAAACTGGTTGCCGTAAAAGTGCAAATGGTAATGAGTACATGGTTTGGAACGTCTCTGATCTGGTGGTAATCTTTTACTGATGTACTTAGTAATGCTATATCATTGTTTTTTTTTCTTAATATTGGTCGCTTTACTTTTTTTCAAGTTCAAGAGAATTTCGTTGCAAAATTTAAACAGAAGTCTGATTTTACAGAATTCTCAAAATGAAATTATTAAAATTCTTGTGTTTGGCGACTGCATCAAAAAATTTTGGAAACTACAACTTGGATCCGTTATTGCTTTAATAACCCCTCCTTTTGCTGAGAGTAATAATAAACAAGGTATTTGTTTTTTCTGCTGCATATTTTTCCATCCCGCAAATTGAAGTCCGAAGTAGTGATAATTTCCATCTACTGGTACAAAAATATAGAGACTAAATTACAATTCGCAGATCACGAATTGTAATTTAGTCTCTATATTTTTGGAATGTTGTGTTTTCAACACATATCATTATAAATTTTTTGCCATTTCATTGACTTCCTTATCTCTTCCATTTATATCATCAGGTTTCAGTGACATTGAAATTAACTAAGTGTGCTCAAGTTTTGAATATTGGATTTTGTCCAGATTTCGGATATTGCAAGGTTCGTTTCTTGGTTATTTTGAAAAGTCGTGACTAAAATTTCAAATGTTAAATGCTCCAGAAGCTTAGAAAACATTTTTGTGCCAGGCAGTTAAAAAAGATGGAACTGCATGCCACAACGTGATAAATTTGTCGCAGTGCGAGGTCTGCATTTATCATATTCAACATGCAGCTCGGAAATTCACAGCAAATCGAGGCTCGTTTGCGTCAGTTTTAGCAAATCCTACACGAAAGCCAGTGATACAAAATCCTAATCTGTTTGTTTCTGATATGACAACAAGTTCAAGGTGAATACGTAATGTCGTATAATAAATTTTGAGTTAAAAACGAAGTATACAGCAACTTGAACTAAGATCTAGTCTTGGTCTCATTAACGTGAATAGTTAGTGATAAGAGGAAATTTTCTCCTTCAAGTTCCTAATTAAATGCGTATTTTAAGATCAAACTCGAAATATTTCTATTCTAAAATTAGCCTTTGAGTATGTTTATTTAATAGTTTCAGAGTTTCTGAAGGTCCCGTAAATCTGTCGAAAATAACTGAAAGTCGGAAAAGTGTTAAGCAGTTGAAAAATGTAAGATCATCTATTCAGGCAAAAAATGTCAAGGAATCTGAAAAGATGGCACTGAGTGCTTTGCTTGAGAAAAAGGTATCTTTTTTATATAGTCATCTTTACATCTTGTGCAAGTCGATCAAGTTTGTCACTTGAGGTTCTTTAATCGACTGCTCATTTAGGCTACCTGATATATCATCAGCAGAATAACAAAGTCAGAATGTCATGGTAATAAAATAATTTTTTTTTCTTGAGTACTAGGAGTACTCGCGAGAAAAATCAGAGGGATAGTAATAAGACTAACATTTGGCCATGGTTGAAGTCTTGACTACATATCAGATATATTAGACCTCAAATGGAATCCATTATTCTATATTCATATTTATAGACTGCAGTATGCAAGAGAAACATCTCACAACTTCATACAAGAAGATTATCGAAAGAGATGAATGACAGATCATTGAAAGAATTTTTGCAAAAGCAGGTATTTGATCGTATTTTTTGTGTGTTGACGTTATGGAAAAGTTTGATGCACATTTTAAACTATTTGGTATAATTTTTTTCACTACAGTTAGCATAAACACAAATGGTATCATCATTATAATGTTATATGTTCCGCGATGTCAGCATAATTTATTTTTCGAACATTAGTTGCTAAACTTTCTTCCATTACTCTAGCATTCTAGCATTTGCAACATTTATAAGCTATGTTATTAATTCTCAGCATGATGCATTACCACATTTTTGAACAAGGGACAAATTCTAAAATTCAGTGGGTGATTGTTGTAAGTATGAATTCATTTTATCTTATGATAAGCATCATTAAAAATCAGGCTATAGAAAAGTCAGCATTCTTTAAATTAATTGACAATTAAACTAATTCTTGACTTGAAGCAGGCACTACATTATCTATTTGTTGCATTATAAGTAAACTTTGATCAATTTCTGTATGTAAATCTACGCTTTTTATTATTATTTAGAAAGAAAATAAAAAGTCCGAGCATTCTCCAGTGCTTGGAAAAGGTTTAAACTCTAATTCTGTTTTACTGAAAAGCCCAATGAAAGCATCCAGATTAAGCATTTCTGAAGATGCAAAGGTTGGTTGAAATCTGTCAGCACATTGATTCGGTTTTATGACATAACAGTAGTATTGTTTTTATTTTCGGCGTGTTTTCGTCCACTGGGTTTGAATTTAACTAAATTTTTTTCACTTTTGATGTCGCTTTCTCATTTTTCAATCTTTCAGTTGCGTTTTGACAATTAAATAAAAACTTTATTACTTTTAGCTTAAAGCTGTTGCTGTAATAAAAAACAAAGGAGGATTAGAAAAAGCTGATCCGAACTCATTCACGAGCAAACTCAGGAAGAAATGTCTACCCCGTAAGCTATTGGTCTATTTTCCTTCGTTTTTTAATTTCTAGCTAGCACAAGACATGAAAGCGAAATAAGAAATGGTATTTTTTTTATTATTCAGAAAAAACACTTATGATGCTGACTTTGAGTTTAATGAATTTGTTACTACTTAGCTTCATTTTTTAAATTACTACTGGAACAAATAGTGGTAGCTTAAAATAGGTCATCAGTCTGGTGCATTTTATCGACATCGTAAACTTTTATGAACTGTTATCGTAATTGTTGATTTCCTTATAGAAGACCAATATCATTTAGTTATCACTGTAATAGAAATTCATAACAGTGTCATACTAATAATTGCAAATAACTGTGAGAAAAGTAGATTGACATGCAAAAGCTGGCAATAAACTTCGCGATTCATGAAAACTTATTTAGATTCTTCGAGTTGCAAAGAAAACTCAGAAACAAAAAAGTCAAGTGCGATAGAAAATAAAAGTTCACCAAATGTCGCAAATTCCTCTCAAAAAGTAATTTACACACAGGATGAAATTTCCGCATTGTTGCAAAAAAAAAGTAATCATGAAGATGATCTTCGACGCGTAAGTTCTGTTTAATTTTTCTCTTACTTTGCATACCTTAAGTCAATATTGTTTAGTAGGAAGTTTTCAGTTATCTTTGCTGTGTTCGCTCTAGAGAAATAAATTATATAGAGTTTGTCTAGTATTTGATTTGTAATAACCGTCAGCTGTATTCATCATGTTCAACATATTTGTTATCATTTATTTCAAATGCTACGTATATTTATAGTAACATTATTTGTTGTACTTTAAACTTGTAGAATCGTTTCTTGCAATCTTAAAAACTTTTAAAGGAGGATAATGGTCGTGATGAACTTTACTTTCATGTCATGGAGCAGAAAGAGAAAGTGGAAAATCATTTGACTAGTATTAAAGAAATTAAGAATTGCAATTTAATTGTTTGCACGGAGGTAATGTCATTTTATGGTAACCTCCATTATCTCAACTTGTATCATTCTAATTTCGAAGAATTCATATGAAAATGTTGTTGAAATCGTTTCTAACAAATATTAATCCTAAATGTCTCTCAGTTCATTTTCGTTCTAGATTTTTTCTCTCAAGAAATGAATATCTTTTTTGCAGTGCAATTATAAATCACACAAGCAGAGTGACCTATGCAAACAATTAGGGCATGTCGTGAAATATGGTAAGGCTAATAAACGATTTTTCCGATGCAAGCATTGTCACAAACGTACAGTATCATACGATCGATTGCCTTCTGTTCCATGCTCGGTAAGTTAAAACATTTATGAAAGCTTTAGAAATATAGTATATTTATTTGAGAAGAAAAAATAGAACTTTCAATTTATTCACAACATGAAATACATAACGCAATTCATGCACGTTCCTAAATTTCTAAACTATGAACTTGATGCAACTTCGCATGAATTTACAAATAGAAAAAACTTTATATTGTTAACTGTTTTTTTTTCAAAAAAAAGTCATTTTTAGCAATGTGGAGACAACAACTTCGAAAGAGTGGGGATGAGGGACGAGCGGAAAGTGAAACTACCCCACGAAAAGTTGCTCTTACGTGGCGAAGAATTAAAATATGTTAACCGTTAGGATTGCATGTTGATAATTTGATTTATCCATATTATTTTAAATTCGATATTGCTGTTATTTGTTGTGCTATTTTTTCTTTCGATGGATAAACGGGTCTTTCTGAAGTAAAAAGTGACGGATGCTGCTAAGGCAGGGAGTAGTAAGTGATTTAAATATAAAGATACGTTCACTAAATACCTGTAGGATGTACATCTTGTTCGAAACGATTTAAAGTTAATTACAGAGCACAGAGTTGATTCTTATACCAAAGTATGAATTTGCAAAAATCGAGTCAACATTTATGATGGATTCAAATAGAAATCAGTTTGCTCTCGTTTCATTCCAGCACTTCGGTTTGATTCCACTAAATGTGTCGCATTGCATGTATATATTTTTCACAGTTTAAAATATGCTTGTAATAATTAATTAATGATCGCAGACGATGCCAAATCGCGTACTCCACAAACATCTTTGCCACGAAGTAGACGGAAGTAACCATCTTCTCCCCATTTTGCACCCCAACTGTTCTTAATTATCCAATAAGGTAAGCCATCTTCAAAACCATAACCAGTGATAAGCACTCCATGGTTAATCATTGACGGCGGACAAAGTTTACGTGGTGGATGTAAGATTCCGCTCTTATAGTATGCCAATAATTCGGCATCGATTCCTAATAAAGAATAAGTCAATTATTTAAGATACTGACAAATCAGATTTCTTGATAAATTTTTGACGAGTAATAAAGTAAATGAATTTCTTAAATTTAGTTGATTTCTTGACGAGTAATAAAGTAAATGAATTTCTTAAATTTAGTTGAAATTTGAGCAGTTTTGCTCTCACTTAGCACGATGTGCTAAGTACATACCAACTGAAATAGGACCACGTTGAGCGACCCACGCTTGCATTATAGTCTCATTACGTGGAATTTCCACGGCATCATCAATGGTAACTGCAATTTCGGATCGGACCAAATGGCAAGTTCCATTTTTTGCCTTATATGGATAAAGATCTTCAGGTTCCAAACCACCCATACGTATTATTTCCCTAAAAAATAAAAGCTAAAACTTCAATTTTGATCAGTTTTTAAATTTTCAAAACTTTTTCGCATCGAAAATAATCCTTATTGAAAAATATGCCTGAGTTTGAGTTTTTTTATACCTTAATAAAGGAAAATAATTAACCGGAAAGCATTGATGGGCAAGCCTCCGTTGCATCCCTTATCAACTACATCACAGTCGATTAATTCTTGTTCGGAAAGAGATATTAATTTACCACTTTTAATAGCATAAAGACCTTCAATGTTACCAGTCACCGAAAATGCCCAGCAACTACCACAAGGACCTAAAATATAGAATTAAACAGAGCATTTTTAATGCTTACAAGAAATCCGACAACATAAAAAAATTGATATATGAGTGACAGTTGTTGCTAAATATCATTGATGAGGATCATAGTTACAAGTAGAAAACCTTGATCTTTCACTGCGGTGATAACTCCTTTGCTTTGCCAATCGAAAGATCTTGGAAGATTTGATAGTGAAAGATTGAAGTAATCCAAATTGAAATCAGCATCATTGGTAAGTCTTTTAGTGGGCCATAAACTTGGCAACATTATCTGCCAAGTTGAGTTGAGTTTACATTATATATATATAAATATA
>UYYF01004926.1:0-12853 GCA_900618365.1 Thelazia callipaeda
TATATATATATATATATATATATATATATATACGCAAACAAATGTGTAAGATCTGTCGTATATTACATGTATTAGATTACATAAAAAGCACTTTTATACATTATATTCCCTTGATGCGTGGGTAAACAAAGAAATGCAAACAGATATAAGAAAAAGTACTGGCAAACAAATTTCCATCCATGTAGAGATGGTAACTAGTATCCGACCAGTACATATTCATATGTGCATGCAAATATCAAATTCATCCATAACTTCGAGGAAAGAAAGCAAAAATGAACATCTATTACAAGAATACCTTCTGCAGAAGATACTGAAATTAAGCAAGTTCAAATTATCTCTTTACTGCACCCACAACATGATATAAGCTGAGATAACCCTGCACGCATGAGATCCAAAAAATATAAAATTTAAGAAAGAAAAACTTAACACAGTAAGAATTGCCAGAAAATTTGCAAAAAGATGCAAGCAGTTTACATGCATGAATATAAGCTTATACAATCATGTCAATACAGCTGTAGATGTATAATATTTCTAAAAAAATGCAAGTTATAAAATTATCACCTGATATCATATAAAGATGAGATAGGAAAGACCATATAATTTATATATATATATATATATAATTGCAAAATATTTAAAAAAAAATGATTACAGTAATGTATAAGCAGCAGGAATAAAGGGTCAATTAAACCAAGACAAAGTAGATGGGCACAGTAGGGAGCATACAATAAAAATTGAGAGCCAAGAAACATCTTGGTTTTTTAGTACATATAAATGACTCATAATCATATCCTCAGTTTTTGAGATTAATCATTTCTTCTCGCCTAACTTGCCGACGATAGAACCTGAAACTAGATGTAAGACACTACCAGAATCATTTATAGGATTATTCACACCCAATGAAAAGCCAGAAAAAAAGTGACATAGAGACTTAATCACAGAGCTCAATTTTTGCAAAATTTTCCGAACTATACTGCATGCTTTTGCCGCGAAAATTCAAAAATTACGGTAGTGCTCCTATTTTTAACAATCTAAATTTTTTTTCTTGAAAACTTTTAGTATTATAAACAAAATTTTTTACTAATTTCTGGAAACACTAATAATGGTTTTCTTTTTTGGGCTGTTAGTAAATTTTTATCGATGTGCATAAATGTAACCAAAAGCCTCTATATTTGAAGTATGGAGAATGCAAAAAATGTTTCACTTAAGTGATAAAGATCTCAAAAAACCTGCAAAGTTTAAAAAGCAATCTCATAGAGAAAGCTATAAGGCAGTAGAATACAATTTTCTAATTTCTGAATAAAAAATTGAACAATTTAATATTCAAAAATATTGTTAGTCAAACTTGGTACTTGACTTCTAAAGTTACCTCGCGATGCTCTTGTGGACGATGCTGTGAAGATTGGTAAATTAAAGAATTAGAATGACTCAAGTCTAACCCCAATTCTCGTTGATGTTGCTGCATAGATGGATTTGGATTCCCTGCTTCTAACCGTCTTTTTCTCTCTGCATCCAGTCGTCGTTTTAAGGCCAAAATTTTCGATTCACATACTTTCAATTTTCGAACATAAAGATATTCTCGCTGTTTAGACATCTGCTCAATCTCAAATTTGAATTCCATTACTTTGAATTCCATACTAAAGTTGAGGGATGAAATTACCAGTTAAAGTTATCATGCTAAAAAGATGAAGTTAACATGTTCATTAAAAAAATGATAGCCATTTAACCTAACCTAAGCATTATTTAATGCAACTTTGGTTTCAATTCATAATTTGAGGTAACGGCAAAGAGTACAAATTTTAAAAATATTATAGACACTAAATTTCACTATTAAATAAAATTAAGACTGTATACAAAAACAATTTCATAAACAATCGAAGTTTGCTACTTGCTGCCTGTCCCTTGCAACTTTCTTCAGCTTATTTTCTAAAGCTCTCAGTTTGAAATCACTGATAAAATATGAAGCGCTTTCTTTTTCCAGCTGGGTTATCTAAGAAGAGTATGATTGAATGATGGTTCAAATGGCACTAATATTTGTAATAATCCGACATTTTTTAAAACTTTATCTTAAAACTGTGGAAATGACTTCGTGCAATGTCAAGCTCCAATTAATTTTTTCTAAAAAAGCTTCAAACAATATTTACAGCATTATAAATATATGGATGAAAGTAAACTAAACCCGATCTTTAAGCTCATTGCAATTTCTGTACAGCTCCATGTTCTCTCTTTCCATCTTTGTTAACGATTCATCCAGTGCTTGACGTTCGGCTATTATGTGGCGTATTGTTGCATTAGTTCGTTGTTTGTCCGCTTTTAACTACAAATAATCAAATAAAACTTTAACTGATATAAAAAACAAAAGCAATAAGTTTCAAATAAGTTGTTGTGACGCCTCCAAAACATTGAAATCTTCCGCAAAGTAATTAAAAAATAATGAGTGCTCTATCGCTACAGACATTTAAAACTCAAAAATTCCGAAAATTTTAACAGCAAAAATCTTTAAGAAAAGCTGGACTAAGCTTAGTAAGAAGCATCTTTCAACCAGACAATATTAAAAAATTAGTTATAAAATTTTTAAATATCATTGTTAAAAAATATCAATATGTCAAGTTAAATAAATATTGCGCATTAAACAATAAATTCGCTACATAATGTGCCATATGATGAGTAGATTTGCAAAAATTTACCGTCTCAATATTATGCGTTAAAGCAATGCTTTCTCTACGTAGTCGTGCGTAATGTGCATTAAATTCATGACGTTCAATTTCAGTTTGACTCAAACGCCTTTTCATTTCTTCATATTCATTACGAAGCAGAAAATCAGCTCGTAGATGCTCTAAATTGCGCACATATATCCTTTTCTAACTCGTTGTTGCAACAACTTTAAGAAGAAATGCTAACGAAGCACAGCCTTATTTTAAAACTCAGTAACATAAAGCAAGAGTCATAACTACAACAATAATTATCTTTTTGGCATGCACACGCTGAGAAATTACCAATTACTTCATGTTGTTATTAATTTAAAATGATACTCTTGCATTAAATGCTAATTTATGATATGCTTAACTTCTTTGTCTGAATAATATTTGGCAACAAAAGATAACTGTTATTGAAACGGATTTCAGCAATCTGAAGCATCTTTTCCAGCTCCACAGACTTTGCTTTTACCATGTCAACAGTGCAACGCATTTCGGTGAGTTCATTATCCTTTCGTTTCAATTTTTCGTCCCATTCCTGACGCTCCTTATCAATTTCTTCCAATTGTGACTTCATCTCTTCCCTTTAAATTAATTTTTTCACTAATTCTAGATTAGTTCTGAAAATAAAAGCAATAAACAAAACCTCTGTAAATTAAAAATGGAGCAAATAAATTGCTCTCATTTATTGTACTCAGTTTCATGCATTTGAGCTATTTTTATGATCATCGCATAGGCTACAAAAACACTTACTCTCTTTTGTTAGCTTCAGATTGAAGCAGCATGACAGAAGTCTTTTCACGATCAATAATCGAAGTTAAATTCACCACTTCACGCTTCAGAGTACTTTCTATTTCTTGACTTTGATGGAGTTTGTTATTTAAAGTTTTTATACAGTTCTTCATTTCCATAACTTCCAAATTGAATATGCTTTCTTTCTAGAAGCAAATCAAGAAATTATAATAAGGTTATATCATCGACCAGCGAACAGCTCAAGACATTTACAGAATTTACAGAATTTATCGAATTTACAGAATCAACATGCTCAAACAAAATTGAAATAGATAACACGAATTTCTATATCTCAAAAATAAAATGAAATCCGTATATTCATAACATTTTGGAGAAATTGACCACTTGCAAAAAGTTTATCACGAAACTAGAAACACCCTATACTATAATTCAAAGTTGAAAGTTGATTCCACTGGAAACCAAAATAAATACCAAGAAAATTTAATTTTTTTTTGTAATATGTCGAAATTAACCTCATGTTTCATTTTTTCCCTTTCTGCAGTTTCAGCAACATGTCGTTCTTCAAATGCATTCAGTTGCTGTCGTAATAATGTTATTTCTTGTTCACTTCGTTTTTTGTTTTCATCCAATTGAGTAAGTAAGCTTTCTTTTTCAAACATCAGGCTTTCAGTTTGTAATAAGAGTTCCTCCAGTTTTTTTTCAGTTTTACCTGATGATTTCTCCAAATTATGCTGTAAAAAGATACTATCCTCATTTATCTACAAACTTATGAGCTACCAAATTTCTAAAAATTTTATCTTTTTCGGAAATAATATATTATCAATCAGCACTTCAGTAATATTTCATGAAGGATTTCACAGCATTAAGTGAAATATAACTGTGTTTCAGAATAAAATAAAATGGTTTTTATTTAATTAGCTGATCTAAATTCAATTGTTATTCTAATCAATTTAATGTATGTAATGTGAAATTTTGGATAAAACAGCTCCGTTTATTTTACAGACACTCCGTATAAAATCAAAACTTGATTCAATGATGCCTGCTGCCTCTTTCTAAATTTAGAGGATTCATTTTGAAACAGGGATTTTAATATGACTTTCACTTTTCCTTATCTAAATTATGAGTATTATTTTTAATGATTGCTTATTGCTGAAAGACTTACTTCGTTTTCACGAAGCATACAGACAACATCACTGTACGATTCCCTTTCTGAAACCCATTTAAGTTTCGACATCAACTCTAATGTTGAACTTGGTAAGTTGAGATGTAAACAGAAAGTCTCCTCCCCTACCCCCAATGAAAAGGGTAATTATCAATACTTTAAAGGAATTTACAACGTCATAAAAGATAAATTCTGCACGCCACTTCAGTAAAATGAATAATTATTTTGACTTAGTTTGAAATATTTTTGAATTTAACCATCTAATTTGGCTGCTTCAAGTTGTAACTCAGCTAATGACTGAGACGTCTTCTTCCCTTTTACTTGATGCTGTTCCAAAATATCATACAGAACTGCTTCCTGAAAGTTACAATTGAACTACGAGACCAAACTCCTCTCTCCAATTTTCACAAAAATTGCACGGAATCTAACTGCATATTGCAACTAAAGAAATTTTCACATCACTGTTACCAGAAGATTTCATTATAAAATCTCTCTTTACCTGAAAAACTCGAGTTTCAACAGCTTTTTTGAGTTCTGTAACTTTTTTTTCAAGCTCAACTGTAGCATTCGACATACGATTTTCATTTTCTGAATTTGAACGTTCTCTGAAAAACAAGACCTAAGAAGAAAAAACTACGGAAGTGATAAAAACATAATTTTCATAATCAACTACTAATACACTTCAGCCACAAAGATCTAATGTTACTTTAATTTGGACGCCACAGAAAGCAGTAGTGAATCAAAACAAACTTCCGGACTATTAAAACCCTCAATTAAAGAACGAATCTTGGAAAAAAAAAGATATATTCTTATGTAGATACACTTTCCTTTAATTCTTTATTTGCGTATATCAAACAGTACTGTCGATCTACAATTTAATAATGATCTTAATATTTTCTATCAGCAAACAATGCGACTAATGTTATAATCTATAACAGTCAATTAAAATACTTCAAGTCAAACCCAGTATTTGGAAATAAGCAAACTTTGCAAATGCAATGAATATCATACAGAATTTACAGGTATGTTGAAAACCATTGCTACAATAACTGATAAACGTGTTTTGCTAGCGTTTCATTTGTAAAAGAAAGCTAGTAACTAAAAAAAGGATGAAGTAAAAACTATAGAAGGGTACTGCCTTTAGGCTAAGCTCAATAGAATAAATCCTACATCACGTATTGAAGAAAACAAATAATACACAACACACAACATAGTCACCATATAGATAAAGATGCATTTACTGTCAGAAAAACACATCTATCAACTTTCTTTAAATCAAAAACACAGCCATTTACTTGATTTTAAACGAATTATTTTTCGTTTTTTCGATACGACGGCATTTTCAAGATTAATTAACAACAACCCGCATGCTATTGATTCTTTATATTCGTTTTTGAGGATAAAATAAACGAGAAGAGATGCTTAGACTAATCTAGCAGTAATCCACACTAAACTAGAGCTCAGAACTCTTGCTTTATTTCATGAATCCACAAAAATTGATCTTAAAGACAAAAGCAAAGTCAAATTCTATTTGAATGTTTGTTAAAGTCTTACATGAGTAAACTAAACTCTGAAACTTTTCAAAAGAAAAAAATCATTAAGGCTACTTCGTGAGCTTTGCTTTTTCCAGATTCAGCACCATTACATCCTTTCCATTTCGCTTTAATTCCTTGTTACTCATGATCTGTTTTACCTCATTACAGTGAATTGGCTCAAATGCCTAAAAGGTCAAGAATATATTACATTACGATTTATATAATTAGCTCATTTTATCAACTCATAAGGAAAAGTTTTTTCAAAATGAAGTAATAATATACAAGTCTTCAAGTTACCGCGCTCGCACAATTGAAAGTATCGTCGTGAAGTTTTTGCTGCAACACTGAGAGTCTGATAACTAAGAATAAGCCAAAAAACTAACCAAGTCAATCTTAAGTTTATAGTTCACTACCGTTTGTTCCAGCAATAAAATTTTTTCATCACGATCTTTCAACTGTTTTGTAATTTCAGTAGTTCTCGTGGCAGCTTCTGAAACATTCAAACTTGAAGAGACAAAAATAAAATGTAAACACACCTGAATATCAAATATAAACTACTGCATTTAATATCAATAGTGGAAATAAAAAAAAATTAATAGATAGCTTATTTCAAATTTATACTTTTCCTCCTTTAAGATTCAATTAATTTTTGAATAAAGATCTCTAGAACCAAGTAACGATTCCGATATTTCTTCATCTATTTGATTAATATCTCCAAGCTTTTACATTTTTGCCATAAACCGAATTCCAAAACAAATATTAATGTTTCATTGCACAAAAATTTATGAACTTCATTTTTTCATTTATTAAAAAAATCAATCCTAATTTAATAAATCAAAGTCTTATCGTAATGATAAGATAAGAGTAAGAAACGGGTCTCTAAGACATCCTTGATGCGCACCTTCATATCCATTGCTTTTTTAAAAACAATGTTCAAACACAGAATTTGTTGTTCACTCTACACTTTATACTCAAGTGCAAGCACAATAAATCACAGCAAAATTTCTGGAAAATTTGAATATATCTCAGTTAAAATTAATAACGTAATAGATTAGTCCTTTAGATTATGCATACTTGATAATTAAATATTTTAAACACACCTTTTAAAGCCTCCTCATTTTGTTTCATTATAATCGTATTTTCCATTACATTAGCACGTAATGTGTTTAAGTTCGTTACCAGTACAGTGTTTTCATTTTCAAGAAGCGACTTTTCTCTGTTCAACTGAATGCAAAAATAATTAAATGCACTGCGATATTTTGAATGACAGAAGAAAGAAATAAGTTTTCAGGCATTAACAGCAAATTTTTTTACATAAAAATATGACACAACACAGTTTATTTTTGCTAGCAGCTTACTTTTCTCAAAGTTCCCTGCACTTGTACAGATTTTAGCCTCAAATCTTCAAGATCTCGTTGCAGTTCTGCGACATATTGGTCCTTGGCATCACTTGCACTCTTAACCTTTGTATTTTCATCGCGCAAATTTTGCAGCATCAACAGAAGGTCTTTCTTGATGCTTTCTAAAAAGTCTTGATAACAGCAGGCTGTTGAAATTTTTAAAAAAATTCTCGTGACGAAGTTTATTTTTAGTGTTCATGATGAGTGAAAAACAATGGCTCCCAAAAAATTACAAAATATCAAACTAAATATTTTATCTGATATCACGAATTACTTTACCATTTAGACAAAAGCAACCCTCATTTAACTGTACAGTTATTTTTTTCCGAAGGACTAAATAAGTAATTATATTTGGCATTTAACTGCATCAGCTACACAACTCCAATTACATCCCGTAAAATGCTCTTTTTCTTTTTTAATTAAGCTTGAATTACGAATAAAATAAAATAAAAATGTCTTGATCAAAAAATCACACTAAACAAATATTACATCTCTAACCTTGTTCTGCTGTTTTACGACACTCCGCCGTAAAGTTAGCATGGACATTTCGAAGCTGACATTTAAGTTCCTCTATTTCCATCCCAGACTTATCAAGCTGCTTTTCAAGCATCAAAAGTTTTTTGAAATTATTTTTGTCATGTTCTTCCAATTCATTTTCAAAACGTCTTTGGCGTTCATCTAGTACTTCTTGTTGCTTGACGGAAATTGCGTTCAATGTTTCCTGATGATTACTGAAATCGTAAATACAATCAATAATTATAATGTCATAAAGAGTACTTATAAATGATCAATTCAATGCTATTAAATACATTTACATGCTATTAAAAACTAGGATGTAAAATATGTTCAAAAAACTGGAACATTTATACACACATTATAAAAAAATTAATTTTTCATTCCCGCTTTGCATTCAAAAGACACCAAATTAATCTACTTAACACATTAAAAATCACTAACACATTCATTGACTGGATTTTATCTTCAAACTGTCTTATTGCTTTCTGCGTCTCATTTCTCTCAGCATCTAATCGCTCAAATCGTTCATTTATATGCCGAAATTTCTGCTCAACATCTTCTTTTTCTCTTCGTCTAAAGTTTCCAACGGAAGTGTTTTGAATTATCTCAAACAGTAAGTCCAACATGTACTTTCTTTGAAATTTCGATAAAAATTTTGCAAGAAACTACACTCATTATCTTATATATAAATAGACTAAATTCTCTGACATTCTGTCATTTTCTTTTTTAATGTTCATAAATTCTTCATCATTTGTTTTCCGTGATTCTTCCATACGAGTCAAGCGATCTTCACACTCCCATAATTTATCTTTATATTCGTCACACTTTTTTTTGTAAGCTGTGATCTCGCTATTTTTCTCTTGCAGAGCTGTACGCACCAAACGAGTCGTATTAAAATAAACTGCGAAACCTTCTGCAATAGTGCTTAATTTAAAAAATTGTATGAAAAAAGTTTATATCAATTTCAATACCTTATAATGAATGTAAAAATGTTCAGATCCATTAATACCAGAGATTAATATTTTAAAACATGGCAGACAATTACATGAAAGTTAATTAAAAAATATTTTTTTATCAATTTGCACCCATCGTCGATTTGAATAAGTAGTTAGATAAGACGAAGAACTCATTTCGTGCAGAGATTTTATAAATATTTGATGAATACTTGGAGTTTCTATAAAGGTTTTTGACCTAACTTTCACCTTCAAGTGAAAGATCCCAAAGCAACTAGATAACGACGATCGCTATCAATTAAATGCAGCTAATTAACACTCCTGCCAAGTATTTATCAAATATGCTATTATTTAAATTTCACTTTAATCTCGCACTAGTGAAAATATGTTTTACCAGTTCTTTAAAAAAATATTAAGGTAAACCTGGACTGATAGATCTGGCACGTCGACCACGTATTTCATCTAATTCAGGTATAGATTGAATTCTCTTCACTGAATCTTTAGCAGCATCACGTTCTTGAGTAATTTTTTTGATAAGGCTTTCCATACATGATATCCGACGATTTGAATCTCTCAGACTATGCTCTAACTAAAAAATATAAGAACTTAAATAAATATTTTAAATCACGATAAATTTCCTCCTGAATTCTGCTATACATTGAATGCAAAATGCACAAGAATTGATAACAAAATCAATTTATCTATTTACTAGAGAGAACATTATTTTTTATGTAAATACATTGTACAAGGTAAGACCTTAATATTTCGGACAGCCAAATCTTCATGTTTTCGTAATAATTCGTCCACAATACCTTCAGTTTTAGCTCCTTCCAAGACAGCACTTTTTCGCTGAACATAAATTTCAATTTGGTTACATTAATCCGATCAACAGTCAGTAACAGATTTATCAGTGGATTTACAAGGTCAACAATTAAGGAAATAAAACTTCAGTAATTCGTATACTTTTGCTTCCATTCTACTACATTAAATTTAATGAAAGAATAGACGACAGGGGACTAACTTGAAAATTCCTCTAAAATACAAAAACAAATCAAAATCGTGATTCATTGGTTTAAATATAACTTTTCATTTATGGTTTTATATTTAAATTAGTTTCCATCCTTACATATATAAAGATCAATCTACTTTTCTTACTTATAAGGCTTCTCTTTCGAAAAAGATGCATTCTGACAACAAGCACAAAAGAATAAAAGTCTTTAATTTAATATCAAACTGCCAATTTAAAAAGAGACATTGAAAACAGTAATGAAAACCTTCATTTCGGTTTGACGAATGACAGCTTCCATATTATTTGCAGCGCGCAAAAATTCAGTTCGTTGACGATCTAAATCATTTTCTGTTTCCGTTCTTAAAGTTCGTACCTAAGGAGAATTAAGTTCATGTAAATATTTAATAGTTACAATACATGAACTGTTTGGACAATTAATAAAAAGGGATGAAATAAAATTATATAAAATCATATATCAGTACGGAGTTTTTATCATCCTACTCACTGTACAGGTCTTTGCTAGCTCAACTTTAACTGTTCATGTTATTAAAGCAAACTCCTTACTAATTAATATCGAATTTCAAAATAAATTGAAATCAAAAAATTATTGGAAAAATTACGATTAAATTAAAATTACAAGATATACTTCATTATATTTTTGAAATTCGGCACTTTTAGTATTGTTTTAAAAAAAAAGATTTTATTACACAATAAAGTTGCTTTATCCACTGCTGTCGTTATGGAAATATTGTTTACTTGTTGTAAAAAGTTTCTTAAAGTATTCATGACAAATAACTTGTATCAATGAATAATATTATATGGCTAATATTGGTGGCTTCACAACAATTAAAATATATTGGCGGCAATGAGCAATGATTGGTATGAAACAATAATGGAATGATATTGATAATTTGTGTAGATTTTTAACAACTGATTGCAATCAAATTAAAGGTGTAGCTTATTAACAAAGAGTTATTTATTGCCCATATACTAACTACTGAAAGCATAATTTTCTTTTCTTTATTATGACAAACTTTAAAAACGTGAGCACTATTCACAATAAATGCTAACCTGTCGCTGAATCCCATTGAAAGCAATCCATAATTCTAGCATATTCTGGTGCTGTCTATCCATTGTTCGTCTGGTTTTCTGTAGAGTGCAGAATAACTCGGTATACAAATGTATGATTAGGTTTAGATATGAGCATTTTTATATTACAGGACACTTGAATTTATATATGAGCGCAAGATTAAAGACAGTGACTAATTTTTACAAGTTGTAGAGTTTTATATCACAATTCCTATTTCATCATTACAGTTTCCTTTGTCTTAAACTCTGAACAAGTTTTGTCAAGTAATTAGACTGTAAATAATCACTTCCTTATCCTGTCGTATCAAGCACTGCTCTATTTCTCTCTCATGAATTAACTTTTTTAACGCTTCCTGGGCTTTCATTAAATCGTCCTTCAAACGATGGTTTGTTTGTAAAGCGATTTCCGTTTGTTCTTTGAACATATCATTCAAATCTTCCAAATTATCATTTCTGAAACAAGTCACTTTTTGACATAAAATGACCGTACCAAAAATTTCAAAATATTGAATATAAAATCGAAATTCCCGGAAATATCACAAGATTTAGAAAGAAGCTCTTGCAGACTTAAGAAATGGCATGAAAATATCAGATATTTTTGAAAACTGTCAATTCTATCACATTAACGAATTTTGACCTCACTTGAAAGACATAAATTTAATTTTCAGAAGTCAATGCTTTATTTGAATAAGACCTAATGCACACGTTTAATAAATATAAAAACCTTTTCTGCTCATCACGTAGCTGCTGAACAATAATATCAGTGGAAGTGTCAAATAATGCGGTTTTAGACTGGTAATCAATACTAGGTAACAATGCATTTGCGCTTAGTCCATCCGGTTTAACACGTAACATGTCAAGCGAGCTTGAAATTATCAAAGAAACAGCATAGTAGCATGAATATAAAAATGACATAATTTATTGAATAAGCTAGCATCAACTGATATAATTCAAATACATTTTCAAATGACAGGGAGCACAATTTCGGGATTATACTCCCGCGAAAATTTCTTTGAAGAGAACGAAGCAAATAAGTTGGATAAAATAAGATAGATAAACTAAAATTGCATATTTTCTGGAAATAAATATTTCAAGAAAGCTGATGCGAGACATACCGTGTCAGACCATTATTTCTATCATCGACATCACCATAAGAAGTACTGAGATGAGCAAATGACGTTGCTGCCCGTTTCCGATATTCCAGTAGCTAAACTTCAAAATGTAAATTTTGAAAATGAATAAAAGTGAAAGTATAGTATAGTATAGTATATATATATATACTATATTAAATTTTCATTATAACTCATTTTATATACTTTGTTATATATTCAGAAGTTGACTCTGAGTGGCTGTGTTCAAAAGACATAAAATGGAGGGTAAAAGGAACAATGAAAAAACCTATGTAAATGGTGTGACGGAACATTCTGCCAATGTATCGGAATCTGGTGACAACAGAATGATCACGCCCCAAGTGCTCGTTGTGGAATCATGGTTTCGCAGAGCAAATGGCCAAGAGAGGAGCTGAAAGCGGTCCTTGACCGATTTGGAAGAATGCCGAGAGGGGGATGGCATTTGTGTTGTTCCCTGTATAGCGAGAAGGTTTCATGTGCTATTACTCTCGAAGAACTGAAGAAGCAACCGAATTCTGTGATCACCAGTATTGCAGGTCATCCGTGCTCACAGGAATGGTTATTGGAGGAGTCCACGAAACGTGTCAATTTACAAAATACGCACTTCGAG
>UYYF01004926.1:13155-23899 GCA_900618365.1 Thelazia callipaeda
CCATTTGTACCAGCAGGGCAGCGATTCTGAAGCAGGAGAAAGCTCATAACCCCTAGTTGGCAATTATTGTACCCTATCTGAAGACTCAGTACAACCTCGCAGAAAATCCAAATGTTAAAAACGTATTTGCAGCTCAGAAAGCACTCCGCGAAATAGAAAAAAAAAAACTCGACATGCCGAGGCTATACAAAATACGCAGAAATGAGCTAGCCTTAATGTCAGATTCATCAATACAGCTACGATTTGGAAATAATTCCTCACAGGATGAAGCGCGGTACTTTCACCTCCAAGACAGAAATATGTTTGGAGCTGAGAAAGATATGTGCCAACATTGTAGGCAATGTGTGAAGGCGGTGGACCACTTAACAACGCAGTGTGAGAAAATGTTATAACACGACTATACCAGAAGACACAGTGAGGTCCTACGATGCATCCACTTCGGACTCTGCAAGAAGTATGGTTTGAAAGCACTCCCGTACTTGCGAAGCCATTCTGTTCAAAAAGTCGTCACGAATAAGAACTTGAAACTCAAAGACAAGCGAGTGAGAACTGTAATCAGAATAAAAGCTGGTCGACCGCATATTATGATACACGTTAAGAAGCGACGTGCAGTAAAAGTTGACATCAGTAATCAAGACAGGTTGATAGCAGTCGAGACCGAGAAAAAGCGAAAATATGATCTACTTGCTAATAAACTTGGATCAGAGATGAAATGCGGGACCAAAATAATTCCGTATGTAATAATTTGGAATGGCATAGTGACGAACTTTTTACAATCGTTTCGCAAAGAAAATCAGTGTATCTGATCACAAGGAGGCATGTATCTAATGGATAGCACTCTAGAAACCTCTCAAAAGCATCTCATTTGATCAGTGCCGTGGATTTGACGAAGACGAAGCAGTGGAGATCAGCACAGTAGAACTGAGCGCGGGACGAGTGCAGCGAGAATGCCAGAAACAATATTGAAGAAATAACACGAACCAGCGTCAGAATCAGTAAAAAGAAGACAAACCTCCGCATTTTTCTTTTCTTATATATATATATTTATGTATTATGTGCAGCAGGTCCGAGATTAATCTTTTTTGTCATCTTGATTCTCGCTTTGGTTGTATTTCCTCACTCTTACTGTACTCGCTGGGCGCTCAGTTCCACTGGTTTCGGTATACTGGTCGAGTGCTTCTCCACGACCTTCAGGAGCTTTCTTTAATAACCTCACCGGTTCTCCAATTGTTTTCACTTACGATTTCAGGCAAAAAGGTTAGTTGAAATGAAAAATTCGATCAAAAAAGTCACAAATTCAGCCCAAAATTCGCTTTTACTATCAGATTTGCGTAACGTGTCTATGCCACACCAGAAATGTTTATAGGAGTTGACAGATAATGTCAGTAATATCAGGGAAAAAAGCTTCAAATTGCACATTAGGGCCGCATTAAATCATGCTCCTGAAATTAAAAGTATATATTAAAATTTCAGCTGTAGCATGTTGTACCGTGCTATGGATTTCTTTAGATAGTCGATTTCTTTTCTGTTCTACATTAGTGTATAAATATTACACATATATTTCCATATTTGTTCTGTTATTTAGAGAAGCATAATTTTTTATTCAAGTAATTCAGCATCTGCATTTATTTCAGTATAATGAAAAATACTCAGTACTGGTTGTCTTGTGCTTTAATTTTAGTTATTTATTTTTCATGGTAGTTTATACTTTTATAGATAGCGAATATTAATAAGGAAGGCTCTAAAAGACTTTGTAAAGCCTTCACGATTGCACATGTTTCACATATTGAATGCATACGGTCAAACGCATAATGTTCACTTTCAATGCCTTATTTTTAATTCTCATTTCATCGATATCTGTTGCTGATTATGAAGACGTACGTTCTAACTTTGTCTTTAACTTTTACATGAGAATTGTTTAGAATTGTTTCAAAGTTTGCTTCAATTTTCATTAACATTGTAAGATACATTGACAAATAATTTGTGTATATTCAAGTTAATTATTGAATTAAACCGCAGAGTGTCATCTCAACCATGGAAATTTAGTTTCGTAGTGCTATAGATAAATAAGGTGATTTCATTCTATGAAAGTTTGACAGTGTATTTTAATTAGTGCTTCAATACTTTCAGATTGTTCGAGCTCATTCTCCTACTGTTTTAAATGGGTTGCTTTTTGTATCTACTATTGATGGATATTTGAAAGCAATTAATCTTATTGATGGGAAAATAAAGTGGTCTCTGAAAGAAGGTGAATTATTTTTGGATCTTCTCACTCCCTGAAAACTCCTCTTATTGTGAAGGACTTATTGAAGGAATATGGACTGTGATATGGAAATATAAAATTCATTACACTATTAAAACTGCTTCTAAATTTAAGTCAGAATCGTTATGCATAGTGGTGGCTTCATGAGCCGTAGTCACATTTCAGATCCTATATTGATATCTCCGAAAGCAATTTTGGATAATTTCACTTTTTTACCTGACCCACAAGATGGAGGTTTGTATGTTTTAAAGCATGGTCAGTTAATGAAGTTGCCTTATTCTATTCCACAACTTGTATCAGCTTCTCCTTGTCGCACCAGTGATGGTGTTTTTTATGCAGGTTATTTAGTTCTCATTCTGTGAATATGAATTGCTTAGTTGATACATATGGTTCGAAAGTTTTGCTTAGTGACTTTCTAAACCTTTTTGGTGAGTACTGTGTGAATTAAATGATTAGAACTTGAAATTTCTCCATGTAAAGCAGTAATCTTGTGTTTTTAAAGGGAGTAAAAAAGATGTCTGGCTCGAGATTGATGCTGTTAAAGGGTTGAAAGTGGGTGAGCTTTCATTGTATCATACAGATCGCCAATGTCCGCTCAATAAAAACACTTCTGTTTTTATTGGAAGGTAAGTAGTTCCATAAATTGCTCACAGATCTTTCTTTATAAAAGACTGCATAATGTGGAATTTCCATTTCGTGAAATTTTTTAAAATTTATAGCAAATATGAAGGATGTTGGAAATTTATATCATATAAATTTCCAACATCCTTCATATTTGAAAAGAAGTAAATTTTGCTAGGCAAAATCCTACCAGTAATTTGTTTTTTTCTTAGATCTGAATACAAGTTAACAATGGTAGATCCAAAAAATCGAAATAGACGATGGAATGCAACTTTTACCGACTATTCCAGTCATTTGTTGCCGGGTAAGTTGTGTTATTTTACAAGCACTAATTAAAAGACTTGAACTAACTCTTAATGCTGTGTTTTGAATAAGGCAGTATGTTATAATTCAGTTTAAAATGTGAGCGAAGTTATTCGTTAACTATAGCAGTTGAGTATTTTTGAAGTAGCGTATAAACTTGATATGACGTGATTATCAAGGGATTGACAAACTTGCAGCTGACCCTTCTTATCCGTACCAGCACTTTACGAGTACTTCTGGTGGTCGTGTGTTAGCAGTGAATGGCGCAGAAGGAAATCTAGCATGGGATGTGGATGTCGGGAGCCTGGTAGTTGCCATGTACCTACTTCAAAAGGATGGCTTGCATAAGTTGCCTTATACCGTTATTGGCAGAGAAACATTGGAAGAGTTCATAAAGGTAATATTTTCATCATTTTCATTTGTTTTAAAATAAACGCAAGGCAATTATAAAGTTTGTCGCAAACTTATTTTTTAAATAAGAAAAATTTAGTGACCTGTGAGCCTAAAATAGCATTTATAAATGATCGCATTCAACGACTTAATTATGCTCTCAGATGGTATGCTAAAATATCCGTTAGAGTTTGTTTTAGGTGATAATTGTGATTGTGGAGATTTTTCTAGCGAGATTTCAACATTCAAAATTTATTTCTTTCATTTATTTTTTCTTGCTTAATGATTCTAAGATTGAACATCTATTTTTAATTTTAGTTTAACCATTGTAGTGCAGTAAATAAATAAACGAGTGATAAATCCAAATCATTGATGATTTAGTACATAACATCACCATACAATCCCATCTCATATTATCATCTTCTGCACGAAGATTTTTAGAAATGAATTAAAAACGATTTTAATGTTGTTGTGGTTGTATGATTTCATTCACTGTCTTCCTTTTCTTCGACATTTTACCAATTCGATGTGAGGGACGTGTATGTCTAAAATTATCATATCATACCGGATTAATATGATCGTAGTTTGTCATCATTAATTTGATCGTTTTCACGACAATTTGCATCACTTTGTCCTATCTCTCTGATATAAATGTCGTCCTTCATTTTACTCGATGTTTCATTTTTTCGTTCTTTTTTCTCACTCTCTCCAGAATCATCTCTTTGATCATAAGATTCCCAACTTGCGGCAGCTCGTTTTTCTATTTCCGTTTCTTCTTCATCGTTGATGTCATGTTCTTCGTCGCTTTCACTTTCATTTTCGTCTTCATCATCGTCACCATTATCACTGTAGCCTGGTACCTTATAGTACAAACCTCGACCAACTTTTCTTCGAACCAGATAACCATGTTCCGGACATAATGCACTCATCAACTGAAGCTCTATACTTTAATTAAAACAAACGAATGAAGACATACTTATCAGTTTTTTCTAATGAATGTTATTCATCATACTTTCAGATAGCTAATCGCTATCTGAAATTCTTAGTTTCAACTCATCAATTTCATGTAAAAGAAAATGATATGGGTAAAAAGTGCAATTTTATTAGAGAGAAGATTTTTAAAAGTGACCCGTATTTTTTCTTTTTGGAAGACACATTCACAAGGTAATTCAGTTCCTGGTGGAATATATTTGCAATCTGTATCTGTCATTGTATCGGTGACTTCAGCCGGTTCAGGTTCTTCTGTTCATGAATGCTCGTAAATTAAGACAAATATCGCAAATGACGAAATAGATGATTCTCTGGTTTAATTTATTATAAAATTTGAATATAATTGTTTTGCTCTTAAATTATTGCTCTTTCTACTTGTCATTCTTTCTTATGAGGAACTTACTTATCACTGATTCTTCAGATATTCTTGAATTTACTGATATTTTCATCTGACCGGAGGACATCGTTGAAATTGATGATGAAAGAGATCGTTTAATATATCTTGGATATACATTGGGACGCGATAATTGGTTAGCGGAAGCGCTGAAATTTTAATTATTCAGAACACTTCTGTTTCACCATTCATGAAATTACTGAATAATTTATTTTGCAAGCGAATGTACTTGAATAAGTCAAGAAATCTTCATTTAAATAAAACGAGGCAAAAACATCCAAATTGCTAGCTCTCAGGTTATTTGTATATATATATATATATTTTAAAAAGTCTTGTTTTTAAATTTGAAACTTTTAAAAAAGTTTTCGGAAAGCATATTTTTTTCAACTCAACATCTCACCTTTTTCGTTTTCTCACATACGCTTGGGCAGTATATACAATTAGTGCAACGATTTCCATTAAGCTGACTACGGATGCTCCAATCCAAAGGCCTGTTAGACCACCCAAATCAGCTAAGGCACTTGTAAGCTGAAATTACATTATTGGTATATTACTGTTGTTGATAAGAATAAGTCGCTTTCTTTGCAATCAATTGGTTTGCAGCTAAATATAATGTTTTACCATATAATAATGAATCTTATGTAATTACAAGAAATACGTAATTTGCTTAGTAGCTGCAGGAAGATAATCTAATTACAGTATAGGCAGGTGTTTCTGTAAGCGTTTCATAATTGAGCTCTTCGTAGAAGATCTGAATCATTGCTGCATTTTTTCGATATCTTTCCATGCAAAGATCGTCTACAGCATCACATTCCATTACTTTCGAAGTTCCTGAAGGCCATCGTGCAGCCGAATATGTAACTTCATAATTTACTTCCCTGTTTGAAAAATACTGATTTTAAAGTGCCTGTGATTTGAAGTTGAGAAACCAGCTTTATTTGGCATTTAGCGATTAATTTGTAGTGATATTTCATATCAAAAGATTCAGTTCCTCACCATTCGCTTATACAGTTACAGTTATGTTTTTAGTTGAGATGCTTGCCGATCATTTATCGTAATTGAAGTTAAAAGAATATGCTTTAACTAAAGTTTCATAATTACTATTTAGAGAAATTAGATCACTTGTCCTACCAAAATTAAGATATGAAATTTTAATTGCTTCCAAGAAGATGATTATTGATAGTTTACGTCTCCTCCTTGTCTTGATAACATGCGTTACAAATATGTACTCATTTACAGGTAATTTTTTTCACAGTTACCACTTGAAGTCTTATATATAACTTACGAACAAGATTGGTGACACATGCAGTTTGCCAACTTTCCCTCCGCAATTAGACGTCCTAGAAGTACTGTAGCATTTTTGGTGCACTCTCTAGCGATGGGGTCGCTAACTTTGCATGAGATTGTAGCGGCAGGTATAGGATACGCTGGATCGGCGCATCCACATATACGAATAATTTCTTTTTGAGTGCAACTTCGATGGCAAGCCTGAAATCAAAGGACAATTCCAAAGTATTGTTATGAACTTCTGTAGCTATAATAACTGGTTACCTCAGCTGAATATTTGAAGCCAGGGTATATTGAATTTAGGTACCATTCACGATCATTTAAGCACTGGCCATGTGGAGCAGGTATTCGGTTGAATTTTTTCTAAAATGTTCAAATTAAGATTAGATTGCTATTGCAAAATACTTCTGTGCTGCATACTATAGGGATCATTTCATTAAACACACCATACGAACTCCATACGATGACAGGAAACCTGTCGGTGCGCTATAACCGAAGGCGTCAGGAAATGGCACTACTCGTTTATCGTGAATAGTTATCCGAAAACCCACGGATTCTGATGTGGGTAAGTATTCCGATACATCAGCATACAGAAGCACACGTAAACCTAATGAATATAAAATCCTGCATAGGAAAAATTCAGTTTGTTTAGTGTCTAGATGCAGTTGTCAGGACATCGATTTCTCCATGTTAACATATGTTTTTAGTCTCATCTACGTTAGCAAGAAAAGTAGAGTTTTAGTTCCCTGGTAATGTTTCCATAGCTCAGAGATTTCCTTTGATGCTTAATTATTGTTTCAAGTTTTATTTCAAGAGAAAAGAATTAGCAAACTCTAGTGGTATAAATTTTTTTGTTTCTAATGCACTCTATTAATTTTATCATCACGGTCTTATACATTTACCATAAGAGTACATCATTTTTTGGTAAGTTAATATATAGTCGTATGATCGACAAACGGAAATCCTGGTTTAGTTGAATTCAAATAATTTCAATTGATAGTATACCAAACTTAGCACCGGCCCGAAAAGCTGTTACTTCCTTGGTACGATTCCAGTTGAATGTGTAACAGTTACCATACGTTTGATCATAATGTAATTTAAAGTCACTGCAAAGTGAGTAAATGATATTATGAGGTTGAAGCATGTTCTTAATTATTGGTTGAAGTGTTCATAATTTTCATCAAAAATAAGCAGCATAGTTCTGTTTTTTTGGAGTCGATTTACCTTTATGTTCATTTATAGTTTACTTACTTGTCAATATCACAGTCCTTTTGATTGAAAGAGCATTTGTATATCAGTTCATGTTTTTGCTGTGACATTCTGATCTTCGCCGTATTGTTCAGTTCACCAACCGCAAACATCAGATTCTCTTTGGCTTGCTCTTTGATTGCTATTTCGTCAGTTAATCCCTATAAAACCAAGTATTTAAAAATTGTGAATCGAATATATTAAGTATATATTTTCAAGACAAGCTTTGGAGCAAAATTTTGGTATGAACATATGTAGAAAGTTGTTTATTTTTTACTTATAAGGATTGGACCAAAAATTTTCACGAGATTTGTTTTGAAAATCTTTCTCTAATTTTTTTCAAATTGAAATATATGAAAAGAGCAAAATAAAAAGCCATCGTTTCTTGTCCTGATTAGGTGAATAGTAAACCTCGAATCCCAATGCTTGTTTGAGGTCAGGTGCTTGGGTAGTAGTAGTTGTGGAGGTAGTTTGCAGATGTTGTGCACTTCTTAAAGATTCGGGAACAGTCATACTAGAAACATCTGTTTTTGGCTCAATTTCTAAAATATAGCCGTATTCGTTATTTGCGATACAGTGATTGTATTCTCGATGGCAAAGACATATTTTTTTGCCGGTATGTGTTGTCTCTATTTTGTTCGTTTCTCCTTCAAAAAATCTCATAGGACAATGTCCCAGGTCTTCCGAACATTCTTTGCATAATCGCTCTTTCCATGTATTATCTAAACATACAGTTCTCAAAAGGTGTTATTAATAAACTATTTGATTATATAAGATATCAGATATAAAGTTTAAAGTCAACATTTCTTTAATTCTGTACTATGAAAATTAGATATTTTGTTCATGCTTTACAAGATTAAAGTTTAGCTGTAGACTGTTAATTATATAAAGTTTGGTAAATGGTTATTATGTTATTTGTTAGGTTTGTTATGAATGAAGCCAAGTTGAATTCAGAGAGCCTTTGTGGAAAATCTTGCAAATTAGTGAATGTGAATGATGGCGTGAAAATAAAATGGAAGGTAATGTAACATACATGGAAAACAAGGCCAAAAAGTTTTGGAAAACCAATCCAGTTGGCAGATACATTTGCTGGGATGAAATCTTGCCAGAATATCATGAAACTGAATTGAAATATTTCCTTTGTAAGCTGCAAAACAGCTTCCTTTCTTGCGTTCACCGGTCAGTGAATTAACTTCACAGAGACATAATGCAGAAGCTTGGTGATATCTTCTATTAGAAATTATTTTCTCTGATAGAGTATTCCTTGATTTTCTGCCTGTAAAAAAATGATGTACTTGTATTTCTTGCAGACTTAATTATTACTTGAAAAAGTTTTAAAAGTTCACTTAAGTTATCCGTGCAGTTGCGATTTTTTAAGCTCCTAACTTATTAAATGTAGTTATATACTTTCTTTGATTCACTTCCATTGCTTTTTAACATCTACATATTATATCACCTTAGTCCTACTTTTGTTCCAAATTAAAAATCTTAAATGTGGAATATTATAGAAGGAAACTGAAAATACATTTTTAGATCTGAATAATTCGATCAAATGAAATTCCTTTCTGTATTGAAGTAGCATTTGTTTCATTAATTTAGCATTTCAATGGAAAATAAATTATTGACTTTTTAAACAAAAGTTGTTAATATTTCGAAATTAGAATTTGGCTCTAATTTATTAATTATATCAAGTTTGGTATGTATTTACTATATTGTAAATTACATAAATTATTAATGCTTTATTTTTCTTAGGCGTCATATTATCATCAAACAGCAACGATTTTTTTAGCAGTATAATTCATACGATTATGCACTGAAACACAAATTAATATTTCTAACAGCTTCACCTTTTCGTTTAGATTCCATAGTAGCAGCAATACCATTTGATTCCATATCCGTTTGTACGTGTGAGAATGCATCCATCTGATTAAAAAATTGATTTAAGTTTATGAGTTAGAGAAATTTAAGAGAACAAAAGGCAGAGGTTCAAAATGTTTTTATGCTAAAAGGTTAGGGACTGCGAAATAATCGGTGATAATACCGTTGTTCTTGTTCGTTCTTCTTTTGAAATCATAGATAGTTTGTATGGATTTAAATTGCATAGTGTTATGGAAGGAAATGGAGCATTTTCGAATTTGAGCTGAAATACAAAATCTGTTCTTGATTAATAAACATATTTTGCAATGTGTATATTGACTTGAAAAAGTGAAGAAACTGCTTTTTTTAAGGTGCAAATTGAATACTTATATAATTTTTTCTCTATTGCAATGTGTTTAAAAGTGGCAGATAAGTGAGTGGTAATTTAGAAGTTATATAGGGGTAGTGAACTACATTACTTCTTTTCAAGCGACTTTTTGTAAGCTAGATTGATAAATATGGTTGATATTTACAGATAAATAAATAGTAAGTTATTTGCTATTAAAGTGCTTGAGGTAGTTGCTGGAGTTGAAGTAGTTGATAACTTACATCAAGATCAACGGATTTAGAGTAGGTTCGATATCTTCGAATCAGTAGGATGATTTGAATGAGAAGGGCGCAGAAGCAAATCGTGAATGCGGCATACCAAATGATGCGCCATTTAGTGTTAGGTGCAAGAGCAGCATGTGATATGCCGTGGAATGTGCTTTGGCGTTCGAATCGACGTACAATTTCTCGATAATTGAGATGTCCCGGAACTCGGATTTTACCAAATCCTGCAAACTTGTTCTTGTTCTTGTTCCTGCCCTTGTGTCTTCCCTCCTCCTTCATCCAGTTCAGATTGACCCCCTCCTGTACCTAAAATATGACAGAACGGTTATTCAGTTATTCTCAATCTACTTTCTCACCTGTTCTTGCTTTCACTTGCGATCGTTCGTTGCTTGCTAAGAACTTTAAAGATGGATGCGTAAGTTAATGACATATCTACCACAAATTAATTAAATATGCGTCGATAAGCAAACATACATTAATAACATTATAAGTACATGGCGAACTTAGCGTAATGTATATTTCTGCTGATATCTTTCTAGTGCAGAACTACACTTTTTTAAATCTTGTTCACATTTTACACTTCACCAAACGAAACAGGCCTTATGTTTTATATTTATGCTAATTTCATGAATTTCATGCTCTTGTTTTGAGCTGACTAAGCTGAACCAAAACGACGTGATGAGCAGGAATATGTTGTCATTATTAGTACACGATAGCAAGTAGCGAGTAATTAGAGGGGGCGGCATGATATATATGTATATATATATATATATATATAT
>UYYF01004927.1:226-23833 GCA_900618365.1 Thelazia callipaeda
GAGGCAAATAAAACGTTAAAGCACGGCAAATAAACTGTACAAATGCGATGTGTGTAAGAAAGGATT
Organism: Thelazia callipaeda; assembly: GCA_900618365.1. Taxonomy (NCBI): domain Eukaryota; kingdom Metazoa; phylum Nematoda; class Chromadorea; order Rhabditida; family Thelaziidae; genus Thelazia; species Thelazia callipaeda. The sequence goes on from UYYF01004927.1 coordinate 293, forward strand.
TAGTGCTTCTTGAAGTTTGAATACACACAAGCTCATACATACCGGTGAAAAACCGTACATATGTGATATGTGCGAAAAAGGATTCAGAACGTGTAGTGCTTTGAATATACGCAAACGCACACATACAGGTGAAAAACCGTACATGTGTGATCTGTGCGAAAAAGGATTTGCGTATCCTGGTAGTTTGAATAAACACAGGCGCATACATATCGGAGTATATGTGCAATAATTGTGGAAAGAACTTCACACAGACTGCACAATTAAAGTAACACAATTGTATCGGATAAAAACTATTCGAATAAAACATAGTAAAAATTGACTGTGGAATCTGAATATGACGTAAGCTCAGTAAATCGAAATTATATTCCCGTACTCACAGTTTGTGTAGATTTTTCAATCATCAAGGAAGGAATTTACATCTACTCTTCTTGATAGTGCAATTTTTATTTGACAATTCAAGTGCTTGCTTATACAGATTCATTTTTGGTTTGCTCAAATTGTTGTCTCGCATCATGATATTCTTAGTGTATGTTGCAATGAGAATGAACTTTGAATATCATTATTATAATTATAATAATAATTATTTATATTATTATTACTAATATTATTATTTATTATTTCGTCTTTTTACATGTTGTTATTGTTATTTATCAGCAGTTTTGATGCAGAAATAATATCTCGAGAAAATAAAACATATCATAAAATGATTAACACCGTTAGGTTCGAGAATTACTTTTAATACCTTATACACAACCTGACATCCTTCAAGCTCGAAAAGAAAACGGCTCAACAATTGGAACTTGAGTCGCTGAGAGATGTGATTGGAGATAAAAATTTTCCGTGACCTTATATTAAAAATATTTGAGTTTTCACTGAAATTTGATGACAATTTATTCGCGGTGATTTGTTTGCATTTAACAACTGTGATAAAGTAACATAATCCTTTAAAACAATACTGGTATTGAAAGGTTCATGTGTAAAGTATATACACATTCAACAAACCGTACGGTGATTGAGAGAAAAATAATCTGAATCAGGTTACTGGTCTCTCATGAAATTAGATCCATCCAGTGGCTGGTCAGTGAATTTGTACCCAGTCGCCAAATTAGATATTTAATTACCGAATATTATTACTGCATGATGTTATAAAAATGATGATCGTGACAAAACAGTATTGGATATGCTGAATTTATTAAAAGTTTCTAAAAGAACTTTTATGTTTTTAAACTTGTGAAAAATGAAAAAATCAACCAAATGATTTTTTGGATTAATAATGTATAAAAAATGTAAATATGTAAAATTTTATTGCAACGTGGCTAAAAAACTAAATCCATTCATTAACAAAAAAGTGGTTGCAACAAAAACGTTAATGCATTCACAAGCTGATACAATTTACATTAGACAGTGTTTACATTAAGTGAAATTACTTATAAGTAGGCAATTTTTGAAAGTCAAAAAACCTTTTAAAGGAAATTGGCATGAACGATTGAATGACTGGCGCCAAATAATAAATTCACGTTTTCGGACATAATTTACAAACAAAATTATTTGAACTTGCTTGTTTACTGAGTAAATATCGGTTATCACAAGTACTTGAGCGTGGTTGCTGAAGTACATTGGTAAATAAGACTGGGAATAATAGTAATGAAGTTAATAGTAATAATAATAATGATTTAAATTGACATTTGTGGCAGTGAAAATAATTTTCGAGTTTAAAAATTGGAAATGTCTATCATAGTAATATTTTTGACTTTTATCTTCTATTCAGGTATTTTTATATTAATCATTAACAATTATTACTAATTTTCTAAACAGATTTTATTTATAATAAGATGATTATTTTTATTTCCATATTTATTAAAATTTTTGATTCTAATACCTTTTTAAGATTGATTTATTCATTTTTTGTAATGCCAAAATTCTATAAAACAAACTACAAGTTTAATTACCAAAGTAATTAAATTGTTTATCATCAATTAGTATTATATTTTTTATTTTGCAAATTTTTTTACAGAAATTTATGCTTGCGCATCGTTTGATTACGATATTTTCACAAACAAAGTACCGTCAAAATCACATTACGCGTTTGGCAAAGCCATTTTCCAATCTCAACCAATCAACTTTTACGCCAGTGTGTTATCATACTGATAAAATAATAATTTTAATGACAAAAATTCATTTTTTTAACAGAATACTTATTTATCTATGATTTTACTGAATCGCGTACTTCCAAACTCCTTCGTGTGTCATAACTGATTCACAAAGTAGTAAAACTATTTTCAATAGACAGTTATTAAAAAAATTTCTGTAATAATTACAAAGTATATGATGCAATATTGACCAGTTAAAATAAGCTTAAAAATTACCTATTTTTAGAAGATTTTTTCACAAACAAATGGTATAGTCATACTTTTAAACTAATTATAATTACTTTTATATTTCGCTCAATGTACCTATATTTTCGAGTTGTATTTAACCAATTAAATATTGCTACAAAATGATTTTATTTCAGTCCATAGCATCAAAATCAAATCTTTGCAAACTTTTCCACTTTTATAGATGATTTATTACAAAATAAACCAATCGACGGTACAGCTGATTTGTTGTGCTATGATTTTGACCCAAGCTGTAGATGGTATAACATGCATAGTTTGCTAATAGATGACTTGTATTGGTTTCGTGGACATGGTCTTCTTGACGGTAACCGATTGAAAGTATGTAATTTTTATTAATCAAATTATCAAGGAAAGTGGTTAAATTTATGCAATGATGTTATTTTATAATTTCTACGGAAAAGAATAAATAAGAATGATATTTGCACTAAAAGACTAAACTTTTGTGACACAAAAGGCATAAGCTATGTATCAAAAATTATTTAATAAAGTTTAACAATTTTTCTCAGCCCTTTTACAGAAATTATCAATTTCATATCAATGCAAATGTGCACTGTTTGACTAAATCACGTATTTTTATCCATGAATTTTAGCTTCGTTACAAATAATAACTATTTAGATTTCAACAGGAACTAAAACTATCCCTGATGGCAATTATGCCATAGTAGCAACAGATCATATCAAGAATCCAAAGTCGAAAGCAACATTGGTTAGCGATGTAATAAGTTGTCAACTTGGACCAGCAGAACTTCGATTTATGTGAGCTAACATTTGAAAATAATATAAAGTATTATTGCATTGTTTGTGTAATTTTACAAATGTTATAGTTCATTTAACAAGTTAATAGCAATTTCGAGGGGAGATTAACAAAATTTAATAATTTTATTACAAATTTGATTAGTATCATTTATTAGGCATTAGTCAAAAATACTCGATATACTATTTAATTTATTATTCGAATTCTGTAAGTCTGTGATTTTATTAGCCTTGAAAGAGTTTAAGAATCATACTAGCTTGATAAATGATAAAAATGACTACAGGTATTGGCTGAGTCCCGAAGTACGACTAACAGTTTGTGTGAAACGTACTAGCCAACCATATCCTAATTATGATTTTTGTTTTGATCCAATTCAAAATGGTAATCCAGGTCCAGCACATATAAGTATAGATGACATGGAAAGACAACCATTTCAGGTTTCAATTAATTTTCAAATTAGACAGCGCAAAAGCCCACTTCAGAATATGAAAATTTCTAGCAATATTGCGTTCTAGTTTCGGTATATTCTCGGATTATATTGAATAGACTGAGTTATATTGTTTCAGGAGTTTATCGCGCTCCAAAATTTAAAGTATTGCTAGCATTTGTTCTGTCAGTAATAATACAAATTTATATTTTTTTTATTCAAAAGATATATAATTTGCTAATTTATTCAAAAATACTAGCAAGTTATAATGCTTCATCCATAATAATGAAGTTGGCTAATTTCCAACACTAATTAAGATTATTACAAAAAAAAGAAATTAAACAAGCTATAAAATTGCCTTTGGGTCGGATGAAACAGCAAATATTAATTATAAAATAGAATATTAAATTGGAAAATAATTGTTTTTTGCATCAACAGTTCGCATGTACTCAGTTCTTGTTAGACTTTTAAATGTCTTATAAATTATACAATTTTTCAAATTGCAGATTTTTATTCAAGCCGATAATTTTATGTTCCAATCCGCCAATCTTAATGGAGGCTTTGCTATTATCGACAACATTGAATACTTTGGAGATTTATGCTCTGATGCAGCTGTGCCCCCAGACAGTGTTTGTTTAATTATCAATTTCTAATAATTTCAACTAACTAATAAAAATACTAAATTTTTACAATCGCTAATTATTGATGGTTCATTTTTCTTCTAGCTTGTGGAGCACTTTTGAATGATAAAATTTTATACTTCGATGCAAAGTTTTAAGTACGACATAAAGTTAAGATAACATTTTTTAGCAAGAATTCACTAATACACGCCTCGTACGTAATGAATACAAGCCGATGCGAAGTACTGATAGCAAAAAGTTAATTAGTGAAAGTAATTACGAATCAGTTTGTGATGTTCTACAATGTACATTTACAAACAATGATGGCCACTGTGGTCTTGATATTGCAAATTCGATGTGGTCTTTTAGGACAACTGCTGACAATGAGATAAGTATCGAAGGTGATGCCTCGAACATACCATATAATACAGGTGGTAATGAAATTACAAAATCCATTGCAAAGTGGAAACTGTATTTTTGACCTCTGAAAGCTTCAACAAACATATATTACTTTCAGACTTTTTGATACTTGACCTCATATATAATTCTAAACAAAAGTTATCTTCCCGAGCTTATAATATTAATTATCAAAACGATAACAAGCACTATACATCAAAAATCTTTTGATCAAATATTACGAAGTGAAAAGTTCGAAAGTATTTCAGATAGCATTCTATGCCAATTTTGAAGGGTTACAAAACTTTTCAAGTTGCCTGAAAGCTGAAGTAAAAATAAATGTTTTGGAGCTTGAAATGGTGATCAAAATAATATTACAGTTCACAGATAGTATACTAAATAACTTGTTAATGACTGTAGCAGTTCTGAAAAGTAATATGACAGAGTGGTGTTTAATAATTCTGTAGCAGTATTTAATAATCTCAGAGTTTTCGTTTTAATGAAAAACTAAGAAAGAATTAGTATTTTTATTATCAGAAAAATTTCAGAAGGATCATTCATTTTTCTCAAAGGTCCGGTAGCAAAATCTCGACTTTACAGTATGCCTTTCCAATATTCTATGGACTTTATATTTGTTTTTGCTTATTACCGAACATCGAATGACTTCAACTTCTATATTTTGGCTAAAATGAAAGATGACTTCAAGGAAAGAATTATTTTTACGGTTAATTTTAAATCCTTCCGAAAGATTTCTGTGCTTAGTTCTAAATTATAATTTTCAATATAACTAAAATTTACTCAATTTGATACTCTGCTAAAGAACTATTCATAATTTACAGGCAAAAAATAAGGAGGAACAAACTAGACGATGGTATCGAGAATTGATATTCATGCAAGCTGGATTCTATGATTATGTTAGTGTTGGCTAGTAATCACTAGAAATATTTATTCTTAAATAGAACTGACCAGAGTAAAGACATATGAAAATGGATATAAAAGAAGGCACCTACTTAACTTCATTATGTCATAATCTTGCTTGAAATCCACAATTACATAAGTTATTTGGATAATAATACTTTCCATTCCCAGAAAATGCTGCTAATATCTGCTAGAAATCAATAAAACTTTCTACGCAACTTAATCCCAGTCATCTAAAAGTATCGAAAAAATCCCATCAGAAGTTCGCAATTTGTGTGTCTCAGAAATCTCAAGATCATTTCAAAAACATCACTTTGCAGGTAGTGTTCGAGATTCAGAACCTAGAAGATGATGAATACATTGGTATCGACGAATTTATGGTGTTGGATTCAAAAAGAAAACCTGTTTGCCAAGAACAAATATAATCCCTACTTTAGAATTTTCAAGGCATAGCTAAATTTAATAAATAGATTCTTCATGATAAATAACAGTTCTGTTGATGTACCTAAAACAAATGGATGCAATTTTCGAAGTTATAATCATGCTTTCACCACACAAAATCACGGCAAAAAAATTTTTTCCGTAACAGAGTCAGAAATATTTGTTAATAATTAAAGCTTTATTTTTATGTCGCACAGAACCCATTACAAAAATAATTTTCTATTTGTGAATAGAAGAAAAAATTTCAAAAACGGCTTGAACTTTTGAAACATTTAAAAAAAAAGCAAATTTTTAACAGAAAGGCTTACAACTGCTAATTACAAATTGATTTAAATTACATACACGTAAAAGGCAACACTACGGCAAACTATGCAAAAAATTTTTTAACAAAATTTAAAAACTTCAAAATGCGCAATGGAAGAAAACTAAAGGCAAAAAAGTACAGAGAACGTAGTGAACTGTTTAGAAAGAATATTTCAGTAACCGAATATAAACACGTTGTCAGACACAATAAGTGCCAACATATTGTATTTGTCAACTGTCGATTATTAGGTAATGAACAGTTTATCGTTAACAGAGAAATACGTTATCTGAAACGTAGCATGAAATTTTAAAAACAGCAATTCGTTAATAACAGTTTTTCACTATTGTCTAGCAAATTTTTGTTTTGAAAACTGTTAGATTTTATCACAAGGCTTAGTATTGAATCCAGTGACAAAACAGGTTAAATATACTAATGAAACACAAGAAGTAAAATACAAAAAATTTTAGATATGAGATTGCTTGACTCATCTGATAGAGTAAATCAAAATTTAACAGCGCAAAACTAGAGAATTTTATAATGGTAATAAATTTTGACAATTGAAAACAGAATATAACTACTTCATTAAAATTCACAAATTAAACACTCTCTAATTACATAGAAAATACTTCAGAAGAAGAACAAATTTACAAGGACTACTCTTTAATAGACTGTGAAAATATAGAATCATGTTTAGTGACTGAAGGTAAAAAAGTTGACGCTGACAACATTTGTCGAGAACCGCGAATAGGTATTGTGAAAATATTCGCGTGTCGTCTTCCACCAGGAGAAGCTCGTTCAATGCTTTCATCAACAGAATCAAGATTACTACGTGAATGTAGACGTGACAAAGTATTTGATATTCCCAAATGTATAGTGGACATCGCACGTCTGAAGTGACTTTGAGGTCGAGCTCGAACAGTTTCGGATGTCTGGTGTTGTTTGTCGTTTGAATTATGAATCCTAGAAAAAAAAATTAATTGATCGCTACTTTATAAATTTAGTGATTGTTAACCATGACAGTAAAATTAATGCAATCATTTATAACATAAGGAATTATATCCTTTTGAAGTGATAAATGAAAAAACACAGAAAACCTAATTGATTCGAGAATATGACATATCAGTCAAAAATAAACACAAAACCTTTATATAATAATAATGGCTTGAGTACACATAATTTAGGAAACTCAATCACTGATCTTATCATTGACATACAAATTTAAATATTTAAAATATATCTTACGCGTGATTCAATGCTTTCCTGATAGTGACTACATTTTCCTTCACTCCTAACAATGATGGATTAAGATCAAAATCTACTTTTTCTACCAGTGTATTTCTTCCCACCAATTTGTAAACCTATAATGAAGAAGTGAAATTTTGTATTGCTTTTTAATAAAAACATATGAGATCCACAAGCAGAGAATATATACATTTGCAATCATCTAATACATTTTAAATGCAAAGAATTATTTGAACCTGATCTGCAACATCACGCAAAAATTTTTCCAAATCTCCTTCTTGATTTTCCAAACACTGAGCAACCCAAAAATCTTCGCCCTGACTTACTCGGAATGAAAGAATAAACACACCGCTTATATCTAAATCATACCTTATCATATCTTACGCATGATTCATTGTGTAAAATAATTTAGACAATGATTTAATTTCTAAAAAATTGAAAGTTGCAAATGGCAGAAATGCATAGATATTAAGGTGAAGATAATATACTAACCTTTATGAACAAGTCTTTGTATTTTACGAATTGAAGCAAGCATGTACTGCTGATGATGCTTGTATTTCTTCTTGTTTTGCTTTAATATCGAAAAAGATAACTGTCTCGTGAGGGAATAATTAGAAAAACTACGTCGAGTTGGAGTTCTGATATTTTCATTCCAAGTTCTTACCTTGAAATAGTAAAATTTGGCTTTTATTTAAACTCAGATATTTCTCACATTCAATTTCCAATATACTTTCATTAAACTTATATACAAATATAGATTCCCACATAACTTACCTTTACAACTTCTATTAAATCATTGAATAAAAATATGACCATTCTCTTGTCCCTTGTTTTAGCCCATTCATCTTCCCCTCCTAGTGATAAAACGTGAAGCTCACTTTTTAAAGTTCGAGCACTTGACAAAATATCAGCCTGTAATGATTTTACGCTCGATTTTCAATATGCACTGATATATGCTGATAAAATATAGCATAGAACTAACATTTATCAAATTTAAATTTCTGTACTTTCTATTAACTTCCTAATGCCTTCTTGCGTCTTATTTTCTACTTTCAATACAGGATTTATAACTGCAAATAAATGAGATCTAAAAAAATTGGTGGATCTTGAACATCATAATTTACTTACAGGACATCGGTCAATTTCACTGGATAACTTGAAAATCATTGCATAAGATTCCGTCTGTCTCCGTGATTCATTTGCCTCACTAAAAAATTATTCTATTCCTAAACAAACCATTTTTCAAAACTAGAGTAGGAAAATTATCGTGCGATAAAAAGTAGTAAGAGAAGGCATGAATATTAAAAAATGAAAAAAGCTGATACGTGAGAGCTGCTTCTATGGCTCGTTTCGCTTTGGTCAAATAAGCATGGTCAGGGTTTTTGCGATCAGTCCTTCCAAGAATGGCTGAAATATTTAGAAAATTGATAAATACGAATCCGTGTAAAAAAGAAAACATAATGTGCAATGAATGAAATGTTTGAAAAAACTAGAATGATTTTTTATTAGTAAAAGATTTTACCTTTTATTAGCAAAACAACTGAATGCAAACGTTGCACTGGCCGTATTAATAAGTCGGTCAAGCTGTTTCTTTCGCATTCTACACGACTTTCAGCGGCCTCAAAAATCAATTTCAGATCAGAACATTGGTAATAATCACTGCAGCAGATTGAGAAAGTGCAAATCCCTGTTACAGAAAAATGAAACAGTTTACTACGGAATTCATAAGTTGACTAAGAATTCTGTTCTCTGAATCTTAATCAATCTATGAATTCACGGGACCAGTATTGTGGTTCCAGAAGTCTGCAGTTATACTTAAGTTACCTTCAAAAATGCATGAAATTTAGGTTTATTTGCATCGCATTCATTCAATGTTTGTATGGCAGTATCGTAATTATTTATGAATGCTTTGTAAACAGGCGTAAGTTCTGCCACGTAATCTAACCAGGCCTAAAAAATTGGTAGTAAAAAAAACTACAAGTATCGCAAAAAAATCTACCAGAAGTTCTGATCACTGGATACATCAGTGTGAAGAGAACAACCTTTCTTTAAGTCATTAGAGAAAAGAATGATTTTGTGAAGTAAGCAACTATTTCAAATAATCCCAAAAGTATTTCATTTTATATAAAAGTAAACTTATAATAAGAACTATTAACAGTAGTTAATTACTTCCCAATATCTATTTCTACATTTTTAAAATATTAAAAGACTAAAGTTGCACTGAAATAATGTAAGTTTTCATCTTATAAAACTCGTGAATAATATGGGTTTCTGCGAATTTTTAAGAGCGAAAATTAGAAGTAAAATTCTGAAGTTATCAGTCATAGAACAGAAGTAAAAAAAAAACTTTTCCAATTAAGCGTTCATTCATCCAATGCATTATATAACTCTGAAGTGTACGACAAATATTCTCGTGAACGTCAATTAGTGGAGGTACTTTTGAGAACATTTGGCTTATTTCAGCTTTTGTTAGAAGGCCGCTATCTGGATTCGATAACTGTGTTTCTAACGGTTCTTTATATACCTGCATCCCATAACACTTTAAGTGAATATAGAAAATTCCAGGCAAAAAAAAGTGTAAACCAAAAGAGATTATGCAATGTTATGTACCAGAAAAAAAATGTAATAAAGGAAAATATAATGAAAAATTCTTTCATTCGGTTGATAATGTTTTAACTTGAATCAAGGCAGAAAACGAATAACTAAGTTACAAAGTGAAGATTTGAAATTTGCGTTATTGATTAATAAGCCGTCCATGACATACGTCTTTTACGATACAATGAATTTACTTCAAACAAACAATTGAGTAAAAATACCTGAATAATGATTTTTAATGCCTTCAAATAATTTTCTTCGGTTTCTAACATTTCTTTACATACAGCATATCTTTCATTATGTTTTAGTGGAGAATTATTACTCAATGTCTCAATATCATCTGATGACAACAAATGTTCAGAGTAATCTGAAGCAGATTAAAGTTATGGCATTTATCAATGTTACTAAAAAGAAATTCACAAAAACTCAGAAATTATTACAAAGAATTCTGACACAAAAATGAAAATTAAATAAAGAAATAGACTTTTGCTAGAAAAGTGTATTTAGTCAAATTTACAATACTAAATAAAATTAATAAAAATACTATTACAAATAAATTCTGTGAAAAACCAGAAAAAAATTGAATGATAACTTTTATCAAAAATAATCCAACCTGGTAAAGCTGAACAATTGCTGTTATCAAGAACTTCTATAGACGACCTGTAAAGATAATTCGTGATTTTACCGAGATTCTCCGGCAATTAACATCAGTTAAAACACTCCAAAATTTCCAACAGCTTTGCTTACTAACTACTATTATGAATCTTTTTTCGAAAGTAAGTCTTTGTTTAGATCCTACATACATATTTCCACAAAAGAAATACAACATCTACGCTATAATAATTCAAAAACCAGTAATTCATTCGTAGTGGATAATTGTAATAGAATTGTTTTGAAATATTCTTCACTATTTTGTGTCAATTATCAAAAAAGTGGAAGTTCGAATTACCTGACTTAAAACAATAATGTATGAATTTACAATGCTTGAAAAACTTTTTATCTTGAAAAGTAAAACTTATTTTTACTTAGAAACTGATTTTCTAGCAGCACGTGTGGCCTCAGCAGCAGCTGGAGAGATCGCACAACAGCGTTTGTTCCGTTGGTTTTTCCATTGATAAATATTTTCATTAGCACAACAATTGAGTTGCACAGATATCCAAAACCACTAAAAATGATAATAATTTGAAGTACACTTTAATTCGTAAAAAGTATATCTTATAAACAAACTTCTCCAGTAACCAAATGTTGTTTTGCACTGTACCCTTCAACACTAGCATCCAGTGATGTTGAAATAACAATGTGCGTTGCTTCTTCTTGACTGGAAGCCACTTTTCCTTCTAAAAATTAATTTCTCGATAAATAAAAATATTGACATTAGTAATATAAACCTAAAAAACTCTGACATTGTAAAATCATACTTAAGAAACAAAACCTTGCTCTATTTATTTCTAAACCTGATTCAAAAATACTAATCAAATGCCCTTTTAACCTTTTAATCTCTGTTAATGAAATACCGATGTCCCGAAATCAATGAACTCATTCAAAAATTTGACAGAAAAATTTTTCAGAAGTTATGTAATTTAAAATTCAAATCAAGAAATTTGCAACAACGACACTGCAATCAAAGTAAAACACACTGTTTTCTATTGTTTTCTCCTTCATTTCAGCTAAATCTTTATTATCGTACGCAATAAACCATAATGACAATCCACAAAATGGTTCGACCATGTACTTACTCATCTGAAATGGTCTGAAATTTCTAAAACGAAAACTAAATTGTGACACCAAACTCATCAATTACTTAATAAATGCAAAAAAAACAACTAAATTGAAAAACAAACGAAGTCTGCAGTAGTGACACTTTTTTGTACAGAATCTCTGATTGCCCATGCAGCCCTCAACCAATCTAAATGCATTACACGACATCCGATTGATACTGCCATCTATAATTACATATTATGTTAAAAAGAATTTTGGCATAATAATTGAACTAATAATGATAAACTGACGAGAAGATTATATAATAAAATTTTAATGATTTACATACAATAACTTACAATAAAAAGATGACTGCAAAAAATCAATTGAAAACAGAGTCCAACTTGACGAATTAACCTCATTTTATGTATCAAAAATAAGTATAAAATTAAACTGATCGACAAAATGCACTCGATAAGTGTTGCCTTTAGCGGCATCAGTAATTAAATGAGTAGTCGAAGCGGAAAACAATCGCTGAGCGCTGCCACCCATAAAATGCACAAGATCTACAGCTTCGCGACAATACTTTGTGGAGAGTCCTGATAAAGCAATGCGTACACCGACCATACTATCAGTATATAATGGACGATTTGGACGAGGTACCAATAAAGGCTAAAAATATAAAAATACACAACACTTTCAAACAAACTTAATAATGTACTGAACACCACAAAAAAATGATTTATTTATAAAGTTATGCTTTAAAGTACAGAAGCTATCACAAAATCCTATTCGAAAGATTCTTAAAACAATGTTCAAGGATAAAGTAACCATTAAGCAAGACGTAAGTAGATAGTTCTGAGTTTTGATTCATAAATAACTGTTTGAAAGAAAAAACATATATAATTGAATAAAGTAGCAATACCTTTCCATCAATCGCACGTTTTCGAACGATTGCTGGACCAATAATTGGCTTTTGAAATGAATTAAGATACTTGAAACTGAGACAATCAGTAAATTTTTGACATAAAAAGGTGACATTTACATCTTGTAAAAACTCATAACCATCTTCACTTTCCAACAACTGAACGCCAAAATGATTCTGAATTGAATGAGAATATTATGACACGAATCAAAAAACTTAGAACGATGGGCTAAGAACTAAGAAAAAATAAGGAAGAACTGGAGATAAAGAAGCTTATGACAAAAATTTCTTCGGTTCACAGCATCAAAACTTGTGTTCTATTGATTACAGAATAGAATAATTTAAAACTACCTTCAATAAATTTATAACTTCTATATTTTTGTTCGCAGCTCCAACAACGCAAACTTTATTCACTTTTCGAACTTGCGATGCTGACCGCGCCACTTGATTTTGTACTATAAAACAGAAAATACAGCATACTGTAGTAAGTCTTACTCCATAATTCTTTACCTCAAATAATAACTAGGTCAATAATAAGTCTATGGAAGAATATCCTCATTTGATTCAGTGAATCGAGAACAATTTCATGGCCAGATATCGAAGACTGAGACAAATTTTTTCATTTGCAGAAAGACACAAGTAAAATGATTATCTTGTAAACAAAAACCAATTCTTGAAAGTTGATAATTTATCAGAATATGCAACAAACGACCTACCATTTTCTCCAATACTTTCTGTTCCCTCAAAACTGAGAAGACTTGCAGCGACTTCCGAACTAAGGACGCTTCCATCACCATCCATTAATGATGACTTGATATCTAGAAAATAGTCAATAACATAAGACAAATTATTATTACAACAAGCAGGACTACACACAGACATATATAAATTATATAAAAGACTACGAGTTTTATGCATAAAAAAGAAACACTTTATAGTTAGCAAAAAGTAAATTACCTTTCAAAAAATTTTCGATCTTAAATTGTGTCAACCGGAAATACAAAAATAAACTGCTCATACAATATTAAAAAAATATAGCCGACAGTCATTTTTAGAAAGACTTGTAGTTACTTTATTTAAACTTATACACACAAAGATATATAACACATAAAAAATCACGCATGAATTAAACATACACATCCTCAAATACATTTACAAAAATGTGCACGTGAATGCATACCCTGCTGGGTCCTATACACGCATGTCCAAATGCGCAAGGGCGTGCTTCCAAGAAAATACAGTACGCCACAGGTAAATGTATAAAGTTTAAATTTAAAAAGTCAAGTTTTCGTGGTGAGACCTAATAAAATATTAGCTTCACTTTCACGTTTTTCAGTGCTGAAAATAAAATTTCATTTTACATTGTAACCAACATTTACTTTCGATTTCTCTCCATTATTTCCTTTACCACGTAAAATGCAAATGTATGCAAAAATGTGCATACTTTTAGAGAAAAATAAAAGACACGTTGACTTATTCTCACGCAAAAAATTTTTTACAAAGGCGCCTAAAGCTAAATAATGTAAAGATTTAATTTACTAGAAGACGAAGAAGAGTGAGGCGTGACAAAATTCTACGTGAGAAAATAGACGTATTAACGAGATGAAAAGAATCTAAAAAAAATGGATATGTTATTAAAATTAAAAGAATTAATGAATATAAAAAATATTAAGAAACGAAAATGAAAGAAAAAGTGGATAAAAGTGGAGAGACTGAAACGTCAAAAATTAAATCGTCAGAAATAATATTTGAAGAACGAAAAATGAATTAAACTATGAAAAATGTGATCGTAGAAGAGATATTGAGGAAAGTTGACTTGAGAAAATGTAAATTCTCACGCAAAGAATTTTTTACAAATATTTTTCAGAGATTATTTCGCTCATAAAAAGATAAATATAAAAAATTGCTGTAGAAAAGATACCAATTGATCATTTGAATCGTTGAATGTATTCATTGCCGAAAATGGCTGTAAGTTATGCAGTAATTATTAAAAATTCTTTGGAATTTAAATTGAAGTAATTATGTTCTGATTAATTTTTACGTTTGTTTTTTTTTGAATTTTAGACAAAATCAATAATTATATGAGTTACTTGCGTATTTTGTATCAATTTAGTAAGATATCTTAAAATGTTTTTGCTCTTTTTTTAAATGAATGTATGATTCATTATATTTCGTTTACTAATAAGATTTAGTCATTAAATTTATTTTAATAAAAAAATTTTTAAAAATTAAAATATCATTTTTCTTCGAACCAATTTTTAATGAAACTTGTTTTTGATTTAAATTTGCATATCATTTATGACTTTGTTCGAATTTATCATGCAATTTACATCCTTAGATAAATTTTAATATATGTAAATTCCTGTGACGCATAGCTTCCATACAGCCATTTTCATACCTCGCTAACCAACTTTTGAAAATTTAATTTACTTAAATTTATATATGTTGCATAATGATTTTTGTCTTAATTAGCATTTAAGTACTATAGGTATTCCAAATTGTTCTTTACTTAGTACTTGGTTAATTACTCTTTTTGATTGCAGTAAAGTTTGGCACAAATTTTAATTGCAAGACATTTTTATTCTTTATAATTTATAAATGATAGAAATAAACAAAGTAGTAAACTTGGACTGGTATGAAAAAAAAATCGTAATCAGTTTATGTCTGCATGAAAATACTCAAATTAAATCAAATAAATCATGGATACAAAGAATCAGTTTGAATAACATTTTTTGATGATAAGTTAGTTAATCATATCATAGAAAACCAATCGGCGATAAAAATTCATTGATTTCAATAAAAAGATGTATAATTCATATAAATTGCAGTAAAAATATAAAATTTATTCATATTTTTACCGCAAATGCAAAATGTAAACTTCTTCTTACGATCACTTTTCTCGACCGTAAATACTATTACTTTTTCAAATTCTAAAATTATTCAAATTTTTGGAAAATTACTAATTCAATTAGAAGCAGTAATTGAAAATGATTAAGCAAAATTGGGAAAGCTACTAGAAGAGATATGAAAAAAATGAAGTTCACGAGAGCACAAAATAGAATGGTCGAGATCAAACGTACAAAGTTATCATAAGAACAGCAATGTGAAGGAACGGACAATAGCATCACTTTAATATAATATAATATAATTGCTTTAATAATTTAATAATTTTAACGTCATAAAATTATGAATACATATTAGCATAACAATTTATTATTTACATTCACTATAAGTGAATTTATTATTCGAAAAAATTAACACTTTAATTTCTTACGATATTGGGATACAAAAATTTGACAGTGATATAAGCAACAGTACTGATGAGAGCAATGAACATAAATGCATCAACAATGATTTTCTAATTGAACCTTGGTTGAAAATGATAAAATTAAATTGAAATTATCAAAACTTAATTAAATAATATTATTGAAGCTATTCAAGTAAGCTTAACTTTAATTAAATTATTCTTAATTAAATTAGTAATTAAGAATGAATTTTTTCTTTCAAACTATTCTGCATGCATGTGTTTATTGATAGTCTTTATGAAAAATGTAAAAAATTTTTAATATTGTGATAAATGCAGTAAAATTTGCTAAGAATAAATTATTAATTGGAATTTGAATATGAAAAAAATAACAACTCTTTTATGAATGCAATTTAAAGTTTTCCATCACAAATTTGATTATACAAGTTTTTAAAAGATTGTAATTCTAGTTTTGGTATTCTTAAGTTATTTATTATCTTTCTTCAGTGTATTTGCAAAAACTTTCTACGTGATTATTCTTTGAATTTTAAAGAAAAAAAATGGTTTTTTTTAAATTCAAAAAATGAAGTGTTATATAGTTATAAAAATAGCTCTTGCAGTTAGCAATAGTAAAAATATTTTAATTTTAAAACTTATTGCAATTTGCATGTTTTATTGGATGAAAAACAAACGTGCATGGAAATTATGCAAATTTTTTAGCACAATTTTGCTGAAAGTTGCCTGAAAAAATAAAAGTTTCTTATGTAAATTCCAATATTCATTCAGTATTACTATTGCATTAATTAAAAATGCCATTATGCATATCTAAAAATACAAATATGAAAATAAAGTATTTATGAATTCGATAAAATTTGTAAAGTAAATTTGAATAATTTCAATTTACGTGGGTTTTAATTTTTTGAATTATTTTTAATGATAATTTCAGTTTTATTAAATTGCATATTTTAAATATTAAACAATTTGTGTAATGAAATTAAGCTAACAGACGTGATTGCGAAAATCTGAATATTAAAACTACAAAAATATATCTTAGAGTATTTCGCACTTTTGTATAAATGTCTTAAATGCATCATAAAAACAATTACTAAAAAATATTTTGTAAATGAAAATTAGAAAGTAAATTAAAACAAGTTTGTAACAAAAAAAGAATTTTTGTTTAATTTTTTATTTTTTCGAAAAAGTAAGCAAAAAAAAATTGACAAAAGGCAGCATCAGATAGCACAGAGTAGCAAAAGCATAAAATGACAAATGGCAAATTATTTATAATTAATTAAAAATAAGAATACAAAAAATGATAAAATTGACTTAAACTATTAAAAATTGGCAGTTCAGCAGCAAAAATATCAAATGAAATGAATAATAATATACTTTGATCGATGTCCACAAAAGATATAATTATTAACGCAAAGGTCGAGAGTTCATTTCAGTTGTGGTCAATATATGTATGCTTTATGCGAATTTACTTGAAATTCATCGAGAATATCAATTTTTGCTTGATTCCTTCCTCGTTTTACATCCAATTTTGTCCTCAAAATGCTGAAAAAATTTTTTTCACCATATATTAATTCAAAAGCACTCAAATTTACGTGTAATTCTAAAATCATAAAATTAAGTAAAAATTCGTACTGTTTAGTAAGTAATTCATGAGTATAAATTTAAAGGATTTTTGCAAATTCATACTTATGAATCACAATACAAATTTATGAACATCCTTTTTTTATTTCAAAAAATTTAATAAGTTTAAATAAATGTATTTTTTATTAAGCGTTGGAGGCAAACTTGTAAACAAACAAAATAGAACAATAAAATTTAACAAATTACAAATATTAACTTGATAATTTAAATATTTTATGCAAATATTTTAAATAGTCACAAATTTTGAAAAATTTGCTTTGCAAACAATACCATATTCAACTAAAAATTTATGAATTCGTACTGTATAAAAACTTATCTAATGAATTTCACGCATATTATATTACGTATATTATATCACGTATATTTTACGGATTACAACTCATGTATACACAAATTGTGCGTCTCTAAATATAGTAATAGCCAAGTAAACCTGTAGTAAAAATATAATCAATAAAATATTACCAAGTGATAACTTTTTGCAAATAAAAATACGATAATAAATGATTAAAAAAGTCACTATAAGCGGAAAGTTCAAAGAGAATAAATAATTACTGTAAATTTGTAATATAGAAATATTTAAAGTAATTGTATCATTAACTTTCACGGAAATTACTGTATTAAAATTGTAAAAAAAAGTTAAAAACTTTCATTGAATAAACTTACTGATTGATAGACGATCGAGAAGGAGCATTTTCTCGACTGCAAATGCCATCAGCAATCAATTGCTCTCGAATTTCTGCCTGTCGGCTCATACCAAGACGTGTTCGGTAGTCTCGAATGGCTGTTACAAGCGGAGATTCTGTTCGTCCTTCTTTAGCATCTTTTGGCTTCACTGAACCTGTCGTACGATACCTGAAAGGCACACTGATTATTGTATATATAATATATACGTAAAGTAATAAAAACTATTTTTAAATAAAACTACAAAAAAAAAATTTTTTTGTTTAAGTTGAAAGGCGCGAAACTACGATAAAAACAAAATTATTGACGTAAAACTATATTCTGTAAAAATTTTATTGAATAAGTCAAATAACAAAACAAAAATAATTTAAATAAATGTGTAAGATTTTAAACAAAGCACATAAAATTGAATATAAACATGCTAATATAAAGAACTGTTTAGACTAATTTTTTGTAAGTTTAAATCAGTAATTAGATAAGGCTGAAAATAAAGTGAAACCGATTTAAAATTTTCGACACACAACTATGTGTGATGCAAAGACGTTTTGATATATCACAAATCTTCCAACCATTTTTGTATAAGCTAACAATTTGTTCTCGCTCACTCATTGATAAAGGTAATCCAGGACTGTACGTACGACCTAGTTGATTTGTGCCTATAATTCTTTGGGTTTGATCCATTTTTGATCCGCAGTTGGCATGAACATGCATTTTTATTCTACCTGCTGGCTTAAAGTTTAGGCTAATCTAACAGGTCCAAGTCAATCCTTAACTGAATAGTACTATTAAAGATTTTACTTGCTTCTGAGCTACTTGTATTTCTTTATTTTGAAACAAGACGCGTAATTGCAAAAATTAAATTGTTAAAAATTTTATGATACCTACAAGAAATGGAAACTCATTGTTGAAGATTTATCATTAATTTGTTAACCTGAACTGCGATTAGGACATGAGCTAATAGATTTTCGGCGTGGCTCAGATTCATATGATGATCTAGAATCATTAGAATCTGAAGATGTTGAAGATGGTGGACTACCAGCAAACGATCCGCCATCTGAAAGATCGTCTGGTGATACGAAAAGGTCACGACCACCAAACGCTAAATCATCAATGGGAGGTAAACGTTCCAAATTACGGTTGTTTGTCTGACCTTCGCCCTATAATATTTAAATTATTTTCTGTTGGAAAGTTTAGATATTCATTTCTTTTTATTTTTTGCATAATTTTTGCACTATTTATTCATTCTTCACTCTATTGAGAATTAATTTTTCTATCATCATTACTAAGAACACTGAATCCTTAACATGAAACTTTATCTACTTTTGCTGTCAAATGTTATATTCATCAAGCTTGACAAACTTTTTTATAGTTATACTAACTCTCTTCTCACTACCATTATTACTTTTATTACGAGATATTTCAGCACAGAATTTATAAAGGTTAAAGGTCAGACATCAAAACTATAAGTTATATGCATATGAAAATATAAATCATAATCAATAACTTTTTTTAAATTCAGTTTTAAAATAAAACGCACAACTAAAAAGTAAAAAATTTAGTCAATTTCACAATATAAATTTGCTAAATAAAACTTAATACCATTATAAAGCATATTTTTATTAATAAGTATAAGTAAAATTTTTGAAATACATATAATAACTAAAATTATTTCACATATGCGAATTATCAAAATAAAAAATACGACTAATTTTAAGTATTATCAATTTTTTAACAGTTATTTAAGTAGAGTGAAAAAAAAATTCTGAACAGTAAGATAATTATTTCAAGAAAGAATTTGGGAATGACGTACGTATACGTTTTTACTCGTTTACTCTTGTAATAATTATGTGTAATTTTCATAAATGAGTTCAAATTTTGTAGCGTAAAAAAATAAAAGTATAAAAAAAATAATTTCATTTTACACTTTTAAAGATTGATTAAGTTTTTAAGTAATAAATATGCAAGCAAAATAAATGAATGGTATGCGAAAAATTCTTTTGCAGCAGTAATGATTGGTTTAAATTTTTTCCTAAAAAATTGCAAAAGTAAAAAATTTAATGCACTTTTAACTTTTTTCGAATTAAAAAAGCAAAAAATTACTCAAAAAAAGACTATTCGTAAAAGAAGCATTCATAATAGTTGTAAAAAATAACTATGGCAAAAAATCGGTTTTAGAAAAAATACTTTTTGGAATAAAAAATTATTAGCACTTTTTAAAATAATTATTAGCATTATTTGTTCAATTATTATTAATATTATCAATGCATTAAATTCATTATCACTAATATTTATAATAAACATGTTGGTGAAATAATAACGATATCAATACTTCTGGCACTAAAATTAACACTAGAAATAATTTATCAAAATGGCATGAAAGTCATGAGAATATCAAGATTATCATCGCTATCATTATCAGTGATACCAGTAGTGGTGATGCTATTCATACAATTATAACTTTAAAACTTCAATCTTCTGAAAAAGCAAATGTTTTAGAGTTTTCAATAAGTGATTAGATCAAAATACCTTTATTATACTTATAATAATCATAAGTATAACAATATCAGTTTATAAGTAATTTAGTCCAATATACCCTTATTATAATTACAATAATCATCAGTGTAATAAATTCAATCATATCTTAATAGTGTTAAGTTGGCAATTTTTTGTTTGACTGAATTCATTTTTCGTTCTCGTAATCAAAAGTTTTATGTTTCAAAAAAATTAAATATATATTAATTAAAAAATTATTGATCATTTTAAAATCATTCTTAAAACTAAATATTAAATTAGCAGTAAAATTTGCTAAAAATTACATAAAGCCAAGCATAGAAGTCTCGTTCCAATGTTTCGGGAGTTGAGATATCAATTACAAAATTCCTTTGGCCCGTCGCATTTGCCATATTTTTCTCAAATTATCGCTGAAATTTAGTTTAATTAATTTTTGAGCATAAATTATTGCAAGCAATTAGATTATGATCCACAAATTATACATTTTTATAATGCAAACTTTGTAACGCAAAGAAAACTACTATTATTATAAACTATTATCAGTATTTGGATGTTTACATTTATCATAATCCATTGTTATTAATTAATATTATTTTCAAATTTTTCAATTTAATAACATTTGCAATATTTTTGGAAATAAAAATAATCTTGATTTGAATTAATTTTATCACTATATTGAGTGTAAAAATCTGATATATAAAAATTTTTTTGCATAATTTGGTAATTTCTCAAATTTTTAAAATTTTTCTTGAAATTTAATTACTTAAATATAATTAAATGCAGTGATTCAGCAAATATTTTTTACAAATTTCAGAAAGTACATAAGAAATCAACTAAATTGCCTAAATCAACTCCTAATTGCTGATGATAAAAACAAGAATAAATCGTGCACTCGACAAATTTATTAATTGGTAGTAAAAGCTTTGGTTATATTAATCTCAGAAAATTTGATAATATAAAAATGTAAAATTCATTTTTAAGTCTTAAGGAATTTCCCAAGTTTTCAAAGTCAAATTTTCTACAAAACATTTTTAAATTGTATTTTTTTAAAATATATTACAAAGAAATTTTTGTGGTATAAAAAAAATTTCACTCCAATTT
Organism: Thelazia callipaeda; assembly: GCA_900618365.1. NCBI lineage: Eukaryota > Metazoa > Nematoda > Chromadorea > Rhabditida > Thelaziidae > Thelazia > Thelazia callipaeda. The sequence goes on from UYYF01004927.1 coordinate 22,202, forward strand.
TGTTTATTTACTGCTTCGATTGATTAAAAAATGTTTTATTTGAAAAAATTTATTCCAAAAGATTTTTGTTTTGTGTCAAAACAAGACAATGCATTTAATATTTTTTATCAGAATTTTCAAAAATTGAACTCTTATCTGAACTACTAACAAATATTTGAATTAATATGGAAAAATTTTTTAATTTAATTAATTTTGATTATATATATCAAAACTATATTCATTTTTTGTTCGTTTCATATGTATATGCAATTTATATTGCAAAATAACTTTAATTTTTTTCAGTGTTAATTACTTTTAAAAAAAAATTACTAAAATAAATCAATTTTAAATTTGAAAATGAGCATAAATTTGAAGCATTAAAGTCGAAAAATAGAAAATTTGCATAATTAATATTCAAGTTAATAAAATAAACTTTCTTTTAATTATTCGTCAAATTTCAGTTACATAAATACAGTTCATATTCATTAGAAAATAACTAACGCAAAAGTAAGGTCAATTACTTTGCTTAAGTTTCCATGAATGATAGTAATGAATGAGCTAAAAAAACACGTTAATTCTTGGTCATAAAAAAAAACTAGTGATCAGTCTGTTATTACACAGTAAAGGACGATTGGGCAATCATTCTTGCTTCATATTTGTGTTAAACTTCTCTAATCTTTCAATAATATCACCTTCATGTCCTTAAAAACTCGAAAATATTTTAAATAAAAAAGTCTTTGTCGTTTTTCTCTTTTTTAAAGATTAAATTTTTGTTATCGAAATAAAAAAGGTGAAAATGAGAGAATAATTAATTATTATATAATGAAAAGATTAATGACATTACTTAATAAGATTCAAGGAAAAATGAGTCAAATTTGCTAAAATTTTAACTTTAGAAATATTATTAAGTGCTGAATAATTTTTACTTTTATAGCTTTAATCGTTTTTTTTTTTGAAAAAAATTGAAATCAAAAATGAGCATAATAAGATAGTATTAAGCATAACTGCTATCATTACTAAAATGACTGATATTGATAATAATGACAATAACAAAATTAACAATTGCAGTAGTTACTTACCGAAATTAGAATTTTAAAAACTTTATATATCAAATACTAATAATCAAATATTTATTTTATTATTCATATTCTATTCATATTCATATTCATATTCATATTCATATTATTATTATTATTATTATTATTATTATTATTATTATTATTATTATCATTTTCATTTATGTTATTATTATTATTATTATTATTACTATTATTATTATTATTATTATAACACAATCAGTATTGTACTAATAATCATAAATTCTTATCACCAATTTATATCAGTAATGTTTAATGGTTTTTAATCGCAATTTTTTTTATTAATACTCAAAAATCATACATTTACTGTCACAGTTGTTACCTTATATTTTAAGTCCATTATGCTAGCAATAAAACTTGCATTGTCCGATTTTAGTTTTCAACGCACTTACATCGCTAAAACAAGCGAAAATTCTTTATTAAATTACGAAAAATTATGAATAGCAATTATTACCACAAATTGCGATTGTTACACTATATTTCATATTCAGAGAGATTATAGTACCGTTACTGAATGATTAATAATAATAATAATAATAATAATAATAATAATAAT
>UYYF01004928.1:3956-23677 GCA_900618365.1 Thelazia callipaeda
TATGCTAATTTTGTGCATCTGCTTCAGAAGCATAAAAATGACCGAGCATTCTGTTCTGACCTTTGCTACCAATTTCAAATTCACAGAAATGAAAATCTCACACACTCAATTTCACTTGAATATTTTTGGAATTCCATCCATTTCTCCTTCAGATTACACGTATCCTTCCTTCTAATACTCTTTTGATTCGAGAATCAGTCTACTCATTTCCAGACTTTTACTATCTTCCTTTCTTTTTTTCATACTGACTGAATCATCAATTACTGGAGGAAATTTCGAAGGACGTTACAATGTCACTAATTAGAAACAAAGGCAAGCCAAGTAATCTTGTTGAAGCAAGTCTATTACTCCATAATGGCATCGTACTCGTGAGGTATGGCTGCTTCGTTATATGCAAATTTCTTTGCATCCAAAGGCTTATTGATTTTATAGGTGCTTTGCTTTAATGATTTCTCATATTGACTTTTTTAAAGCAGATAACAACTACTCACAGCATATGTGTACATTCCAATGCTGGATTTATCAAAAAAATACTCTTTCAGATCACTTTGCCATGCATTGTTTGCATTCAATGATTGAAGTTGACGCATTCTGTCAACACTTCATACCCATTTTCGGGAATTTGGAGGGATGTTTGAATGATTCTTGATTCTTTCTCTCAAGAATTTCACTAAATCACTGCTTCGCAATCACTGATAATAGTTAATAATGACAGTGAACGAAAAGCCTTAGAATATGGGAGATTTTATATTCATTTATGAATTCTCATACTAAAAACAATCAGCATTATATATTACAGAATGCGTCAAAAGCAACTACCAACTAGAAAACCGGATATTCTAAGCATAGGGGGTTATGTTTTTTAAATCCTTAAATCAGAAATGTTGTAAAAACCTTTGAATTACTTGACAAAACGGAAACCAAGCCGAACTTTATTTTTAATGACACATGTTCTTGAAAATTTTAGCGCATATCACATATTCCGCAACAAAAAATCACATCACTACAGAAACACAAATCAGAAATCACTAATAGTTCGATCTATACACGTATAATAAAACACCTGCTTTTCCGTTTTATTTTTTTCTATCAAAAATAGCTATATGAAAACTTGAATTAAACACATACTGCAAAGCAACGACTTCAACAATCAAAAAACTACAAATTCCAAAAAAAAGCACACCTAAGATATGAACTACAAAAGAAAGAATAAATCGTAATACGTCTATCGAAAGACATATCATTGGCAAATTTTAGCCCCAAATGCGAATAAGATTACTGCTTGATCAGTACTTCCTGCAAATTAAAGTTTAAAACAACATAGACTTATCTCTTGAAGTGAGGCTTATTTCAATTCGTTTGTAAACAATTGCCAGGCTTTGCATCTTAAAACATACACATTTTTAATTTCATTATAAATCTTTTTACTCACCTCGCCATTTGGTAATGGTACTACAATTATTTCACCGACACAGTATTCCTTCACTATAGTCCTCCAAGTTTTTCGATAACACTGATCTTTTTCTGGATCAATTAAACCACCATAAACTGAAGCGACGATTTGTGGAAGCGCAGAAAGCTGAAACATCTACATTTTAAAGCATACATATACAGTGCTTTCACTCATATACTTACTGTTTATTTAAGCTGTTGTTAAAAACCGTAAGATCAAAAAGCAATAATATCGCGCCGCTTTTTAAATATCCGAGGGTGTGACATTTATTTTACAAAACTTTTAATATAAATTAAATTATGGAATGGAAAATATTCACATCGTTTGGACAAAAAATCTTGATTCTCTCAAACCAAATATTGTAATTTATGATTCAGGAAAGTTTCATAAAAACTCTAATATAGAAAATATGTCACCAGAACAGGGTTTGGCGATCGTGCTTCAACAATCATTTTTATCACATTTGATAGTCTTTGAAGTGGATTGGAATTCTGAAAGTGCCAATTCATCCATTTAAGTCAGATGAGTAATTAGAAATTTTTCAAAAAATAAAATTATTTTAGAAGCCTCTAAAGCAATCTAAAATTCGTTTGATCTAAATTGAAAACAAACATCTTTTCCAGCAAACTCCTGTTAAATTATTGAGGTCTCAAAAAGTGTTCATCACATTTGAAAATCTTTAAAATCACAACGCTAAAAGACTGATTATCGAAGCCTTAAAAAGTTAAATTACTGAATGACAAAAGTTTCTATCACATTTGACAATCTCTAAAATCACAATGTTAAAAGTCTGCCATTTGTCAAAATATAGTTGTTTACAAGTGCTAAAAACGAATACCACAACAGAAGACCCAAAACCTGCCAGTACCTGCTCCAACCAATCGTCATCCGTCTGTGTTCCTTCTGATAACTGAAATCAATCAAGGACACAAATGTACAACTTAAGATAAGTTTTCACAGCAATGAAAATAAAAAAAGTGACATAAGGGAGAGTATAATTTACTTTATTGGAAACGTGAGGAGCGGAATTACTAGAAGATATGTTCTTAGTTACGTATTCCCGTGTTGCGTCTTTCTTATCAGGACTAGAAATGCACAGAGATACGACTACTAATTACAGAATGATTTCAAAACATAATTTATAACAATGGTTATAATATCTTTTTCCAAATTATTTCATGATTAATAAAACGGAGTATTTTCATCAATATTGAAAAACTCTACAAATTATACGGTTGAGGTTTAGCTGGTTGGTAAGACCGTGCTTGTTCCATTCCTACCATTCGGTCAAGTCGATTAGGATCTATAATTTAATATTTGCAAATGATGATGAAAACTAATTCTTATATGAAGAATAATATCATTACAGTTTACATTATTACTACCTAAAATATTTAATTTGTATGACAGCAATATTACCATAAATTTAATGAATATAAAATTTAATGACAGAATAAATTACTAGATATACACCTATATTCTTTGTTTGCAAAACATCAATATCATGGAAGCAAGGAGTATATTTTGATATGATTATTACAATCTTGTCAAACCTAGAATATTGAAAATTTATTACATTCACGCTTATATAATATCAATGCTTTTCAGTACAATTGCAATTATCTCTTCAAATGATAATGACAACTAATTCTTGCTAAGGATTTTTAACTCTGCTAGAAAGTGAAAATTTTAAAAAAGAACTTGGAAAATAATTTTTTGGGCAGCCATTAGCAACATTCTTTCGAGAACTGTCTGATGCCTTTCCTGTAAAAAAAGTACCGTTATTTTGGATACTACATTCAAAGTTTTTTAATGTCAGTATATAGAATATAAAAGTGAAGGTAAATGACATGCCTTCTTGTCGATCTTTCTGATTGGCTGCAAAATTAGGTACGCTGTATGATCCATATGGCAGATTATTCAAATCCTGTAATATGTAAATATTAAATTACATTATATTACATATTTATTTATTTGTTTTTAATTAGTAGCATGCAAGACAAATCTTATCTAGAGCTTTTATTAGTAGTAATTTATCTGCTTGAATGACTGTGATAAGTTTAATTCCAAGATGTTATAAGCTTTGTATTCTGGTAAAAAAAGAGCCAAATGATAGTGAAAAATCGAACAAAGTAATACACAATGTAGGGTGAAAATAGTAGAGAAGAAATACGCTACATACTTGACGCAAGCCAGACGAGACCAGTCGCTTACTCATGACTGATCAATGAAGAATGCAAAGTTAAAGCTGTGTAGACATGAAATAATATAGCACTTTTTGTAACTGCAAATTCGTAAAATGATACAATTACTGAACAAAATTTTAATGCTTCAGTGAGAATTAAAACACGCATCGTTCGCAATATCAACATTAAACGTGCAGTTTTGTGCATAATTTTAATCTTTACTTTCTAAACTACCATTTTACTTACTTTCAAAAGTTTTCAATAACCTAAAGGACATCGAATCAATTGCCTATCACTTACTCAAACATGAAGATGTTTCACAAAATGATCCATGTACAAAAGAAGTATAAATTTTGAGAAATAAAATACAAATAGTAAGCAGCATAACGCCATGAAACTAATCACTTTCTTTATCTTCCTAAAGCTTAAATCCAATTCCAATTTTATTTTAGCAACAAAACAGCGCTAAATCACCATAGCCGTTATTGTACACTTTTTACAGCACTATATTCCAAACACCTAACCACGCGAAAGTACAGTATGTCAATCTGATCTCATCAATAGGGAGAAAATAAATGCAGAGAAGTAAAGGAACAAGTAGATGACACTGAAACGAATTTGTTCAGTTTACCTTTCATAAGGTTTAATATCTCAAGGAATTAATAAGGCATTTAAATGATTAATAATTGAATTTAATTAACGGGAAAACAACCGCCATTACCATGAGTGCAAAGTAATATTATCAGTTAAAGAGAAAAGTAAATGACAAAGATATTAAAACACAAGCATTACATGAAAATAATAGAATAATAGAACATGAAAATAAACTATTAGTTGTGTTAATATTAATCTGATTAACACTATATCAATTTAATGCATGCTCTTGATCACCAAATTGAAGTGAGATGAAAAAAATTCTGTTCTGCAAATTTTAACTTTCAGTGCTTTTTTGACCCTTTAACGAAATGACACAAGCAAATACCCTTTTCAATCACACTGTAACCGATTTTCTATTACTTCAAAAAAAAATTTTTAAGAAAAATGCGGTAACTATAACCTTAGGAACACAAGTTTTTTTGAAATGAGATACCACTTTGATTATCACAAAAAATTATGCACAAAAATAAAAAAATTATACAAGTGATTATAATCATTTAAATAATAGTTACCTTATTGCGATTTCTGACACTACTTCCATACTCAGAAAATTCAGCTTTATTATCTTCATCACGGCATTTGGAGCCAATTGCAGGTGATGAATATGCATTAACCTGAAATCATAGCCTTGAATTGCTCTAGAAATGTATATCGATGATTTAGTAGATAAATAGTTCGAAACGAAGCCCAATGTTTTGTAGAGAAATTTCTCACTATAGTACAATATGACATGCATGAAAATTTAGGAAATAAAGTATATTTTCTTATATCATATACATGAGAAAATATAGGATAAATAAGGCGCAAAAATTACTTCCTTAATTCTGATACATTAAAGAAAAGAAGAAATGATAAATCGACCTTGAACAAGATCAAAAACAGTAATCAGGTAAATGAACAAAAGTTAGATCACAAATTACGCTATTCTAATAACAATAAACAATCTTTAAATACGACTAACGGGACACGCGTCTTCACCAGCGGTAGCTTTATCGCTAGCATTAGGAAAATACTGTGATGCAGACTGATGCCGCTCATTTGACGTCGAATGTTTCAGTGATTGCTGCAAAGAACGTTTGGCTAAGCGTCCTCCATACTAGAAAGATAAAAATAGAAACTTATTCAATTTCCTATGATCATCGCTCCAATTAAAATACTGAAAATAAAAGATTGCAATTATAGTAAAATACTCCGACAATTTTGCGCCAAATAAAATGAATTTATCATGCTAAAGGAGAGAGACCATATCTTAATCTAGCTTCGTTCAAGTTGCAAAATTTATGCATTTTAATTAGTAATTCAGTCCTGAATAACTCGTTCTAATCCGATTTTGTCTCACTGGACAACCAATGAAAACTACAAATTGCACCAGCATGCTTTCAGAGTTCACGAAATCTTCTAACAGCTTTTAAAATATTGTAAGGATTGTGAAAAGCTTTTATGATGTCGATATATCATGATAATGAATTTTCCTATACATGTGATATCACATTCATAAAACAATTTTGCAAGTTTTTTAAATCACTTCTCGGTTACAAAACTGCAATTTTCAAAACAAGGTGAATATAGATATTATAAAAAATAAAAAATGATTACCCCATGATGAGAATCTGAAAGTACTCGAGGAATGTTGAATGTATTTCTATTTCCTGAACTCCTTTTTTGTTTTCGAGAAATATTAACTTCTGAATCACTGCTGTCCGAAGACTCCTCATCACCAGTATACTTATCGTCATTCATTCGGAATCCCAGGTCCTATAAAGATCTTTCTCGAAACAGTAAAAATAACAAAGCTAAAATAACATGACTCTTGTGGTATCTTTAACTCCGAAACCTTCGAACCTAGTATAAGCTATAGGACTTTACAATACTGAATTTCTGAATTGAAGTAGTATACGTCATGTATCTCTGAAAACACTATGAAATCATTCTTGAGTCATCAGTTAAAAGCAACAATAGCAAGCAAGTACATAACCGAGTACCTTTATAAACTTTAAAAAGCCAATTTAAACTTTGTATACACAAATATCTCTCTTCTCAAACAATGAAGTGATCAAAATTATCGTAAAACTGAAACATTCAGACAATATCATGTTTTTGACACATAATGTACAATTTTTCAAACTATCTACTAATGCACATGAGCTCGTCACAGAAGCTCGAAAAGCTAGAAGCTTCGTCAAAGTCAATATATAATGAGTTTCTTTTGATGAAGAAAAAAATCACGAAACCCTTTATTGAAAAATATATAATTATGAACTTACTGACATACACGTATGGCTTTCACTGCCTTGACTCGAAGAAGATCTTTTATATGTTGATCGATCGATTGTTTTTAAAAAATCATCTTGCTCCGCTTTGAAAATACTGGATGATTTCTCATCACTCATTTCCTTAACACAAAAGCTAAATTCTTTGCATTATGCAAAGAATAGTATCCATTCATACTCAGTATTAATAAGTGTCACTATTTCACTTTGTTTAAATTGCTAAGTGTCCGTATTCTATTCTACCAAATTTTCATACTTCAATAAAGGAACTACAAAAAAACCAATGAAGTAATATAACTGAAGAAGAAATGATGAATCTTTATTACTTGTTCATTTTTTATTCGGCTTGCTTCAAAGACAGTATTGCTCTGAAGTTTCATTGAAATATATTTCATATCCTACGCAAGTTTCGAATCATTTTAGTCTCAGAATATTGTCTCAAAAATTTAGCTCATTACATTCATTTTAAATTAGGAATTAGTGAACAAGTAATTCATACCTTCGATGCGGAACCGGATTCATCACCACTATTAAGAACATCTAAACATTCTATCATTTCTGAAATCGAAAATCTCTTCAGTAAAAGAACGAAGAACTGACGCAACGTGAAGCAGATAAAATTCATAATTTCATCAAAAAACATAAGTTAAGAAAACATAGTCAAACTCTCTCCGAAAAATAATCTGGACCACTACTACATTGTGCATGTTTTTTAAATGTTGAATGAATAACACCTAAAAATTCCATAATAATTATTTAATTTGCAAATGAAATCAAAAATAGACAGTGAGATTGACTACTCACTGTACCTTATTTCTCACCATTTAATGCGAACTAAAATCTTTTACTTAAGCATATCAGATTTCTTGTTCACAGCTTCTTACATCAACATTCGCTGTAAAGTATCACAAAAGAAACATGAAACAGAAAAAAATAGAGGTTAAGACCATACTTTTTTTTGGTACCGCAACAGGAAGACATGATTGATTTTTAGTAGGAAATGTTGGAAGTTCAATATTTTCGGAACTGGCCAATATTTGTAGATCTTCATTTATTTCATCCGGAACTAGATTAAATGGTAAAAGATTTTACTGCATACGAACCTAGACTTGCAGACGAACTTAGGGCTCAAAAAAAATTTTTTTTACAGTTTATGCAACCATGAGATTCTTCAAATGCCAGTAACTTACTGTTACAAGCAAGGAAAAACGAAGTTAATGACTTTTTACTGCAAGCAAGAAATAACCTTTCAGAAAATCTCATCTCAGATTCACTCACTGAAAATTAGATCGCAATATAAACTATGAAGCAAACAGATGCTGTGCATGATGTAATCAATACGACCTACTCTTCACAGAAGCACTTTTGAGTCTTAGGTGTATTGGATTATAGCTAGTGATTGTAACTTCTTGAACAAAAACACGGCATAAATTTTTCGATGCTGATCTATTCATGAATAACCGATGATGTTCCTTAAAAGTTAAATTGATCGTAGAAGAAAAATAAAATTAAGTATAACTGACTGACTGCAACCTTAAAAGCTTTAAAAATTTCAGCATAATTGAAATAAATTAAAACTGTAAACTGTAGAACTCATGAATATAAAAACTATTACTAACCGAAGAATTTAGGCTGACTTCATAACGTCTCATGTATTCTTTTCTTACGAATTCGTAATCAACATCTATTTCATATGCATTCAAATCCATTAAAATTTGAAGAATTCGGCGTTTACCCTGAATACATATACAAATAACACTGATTAAAATTCAATTATTTTCCGAACTGTGAATTGAAAGCTCTAATCGAAATTTTCAATGTCTGCTCAGCTTAATTTATTGTCTTATAAATTACGAATAAGGCAGAAATTTAATTACTGTTGATTTTCATTTTGTTATTGTTAGTGACTATTATTACTCTCTTCCTATATTCAATCATTTGCCAATTTATAAGAATACATTTTGTCAAACAAATGTCGATAATGAGCTTTCAATATTATGTACAGTCTATTAACCACATTTTCAAGCAACTGGTAAATCAATGAAACTTTCTAAACATTACTGATAAGACTACTATCATATTGCTAAATTTATAACCTCAATATAATTTTTTGCGTTTTCAGGGTTTTTCAACTCAATCAACTTCTGGATTCTTCGTTTTTCGTTCCTGAAATAGTGAAATCCGAACTTTTCATAATTCCATATTTTCATGATTCTCTCACATCATACGTATGAATAACAGATTTGATGACTTTTGAATCATTCGAAGAAGATCATTTCAAAAAATCTGCTTACAAAAGATGGTCATCACTCATAAAAACAATCTACAGCAGACTTAAGAAAAATAATATGTTTTTACAGGATGTGCAACATGCTAGTTTAAGATTTTAACAATTAAAAGGGTAAAACCACTTCTGATGCTCCTCTAAGTAGCAATCTGCAACCCTCTGAAGAATATGCTCGTTTTCCGGTTTACAAGCCGCCCTGTAAACAGCGCAACCATTAACAAATGACACTTGTTCTATATAGTCACAGTGTTTCAGGAGTGCATCAACATCAGGAAAACCCATATCATTTGCTTTGTTTTCTAACACAATTTTCCAGTCGCTACTGAAAATAAAGTTATGAATGAAATGTCACATAACACATCTTCTCTTCAATATCTGAAAATATTATTTCTCAAGATCAAAGTATAATAAAATGATAATATACATCAAGACTAACAAAAAATGAGCGATTATACGCGCAGCATTAGCACCATTATATTCGCTAGCTAAAGTGGAATTAAGCATTAACGCTAATTCGTCATAGTCTTCTTTTATTTGATCATAATAAAGACAAGGTTCTTGGCTGATAAACTGTACATCATCATCATAAAAATCGGAGTTTCCACAATCGAAACTTTTGTCTGTCGCATCGAAAAATTCATCCAACTCATCTGATTCTGTATAAATAATGAAATTTTTAAGGAATTTGAAATTTATAAAGTGATAAAAACATGAATTTAAAAAAAAAAGAAGAAAGTATTCTGCAGTCAATAAATTGCAATTACTAAGTTCAAGGTTCCAGAAAATTTTCTTAGTAGTTTTTATCAAATGTCGCAAAAAAAAAATTTATATTTCAATTACAATAGAAATTTACATTAAAGTTATATTTGTCTGCGTAATTACTTTTATTAATCAAATAATAAGCAAGTAACAGAAGTACCATCATCGTCCTTGATGCATGTTGTATCGATCGACTTTGATTCCATTTTACAACAGCGTTCTATTTTTTTGGATTAATTGGTCATTTTGCAGAATAGCCTCAACATCATTTCTAGAAACCACTGAAAATAAGAACTATCTATAGAATCATACTATTCAAAACTTGGTTCTTCAATTTATTTTCATCAATTTAATCTTTTTTCATATAATTATTAAAACGAACACCAATACTTCCTTTATGTCCAATCCAAATGAATGCAATTAATTAAATTAAACGAATAAAATAAACTATTAAATTAATAAGTAATTAAAATCTAATCTCCTAAAACTTTAAAATCATACAAATACTATAAATAAAACACATTTTGTTCAAGTCAAAGGTCAAAAATGCACAGAAAAAAAAAATGGAAGTCTGCTATCCGTGAAATACTGCAGTAACAAGGTGGAAATATTATGCTTGAAGTTGCATCTAAATTCTTGGTCAATCTTTTGCCCATACCTACTATATATACAATACCGAAGAAGTTTCTAAGTACATACTAGTATTTTTATGTTTGTTAATCATTCTACGTTGTGTAATTGAAATCAGTACGATTATCAGTTATGCAGTAGTATATAGAAATATAATGGTTGTGTTAATCATAATTATGATCTATCAAATTAAATTCGATCATTTCTCTGTATGGTGCTAATTTCCATTTTTTGTTGCAGGAATAACACCAACTAACTTACTTGTTCACTTGTACTAACAAGGAAGTCATTTATTGCTACTTCAAGCAACTATGCTTTTAATAAAGGTCGGGAGTTAATTTTATTCATTTCATTGAGTTAAACTGTTAGGTGCGATCTTAAAGACACTTTGAGAACATAATGTTAAGCTGTTATATCCTTTTTTTAAATGAATCTTTGAAATATTTGTATTAAATTGTTGTGTTGTGATCTGAGTGTTTGAGTGCTTATGTGTATGGGATAAGAATTTTCAAATCGCTTTCCGCGGAATTTCAAGGCATTCAAATTAATTATATCTATATACGGCTGATCTTAGGTAGACGATAAATTTGATATAAGAAGTTATCAAAAAGGATTGCGCAATTTTAACGCATTATTTTCAGCTAACCTTGTTACCTAACTGAAGTCGCAGTGCTTTCGTTGTCAAACCAGGTTTTTAAAAGTAATATTTGTTTGTTACTTACATTCTTGATCTTTAAGCTATGGTTTTACAAAAGCCTACTTAATGTGTAAATAAAGCATGTACAAAAAATCTGATGTAACTACTCATTTGATACAACCAGTGATATAAATACTCTTCTTATTAGAATTAATGCAACTTTTGTGACCGATAAGAATATCTTTTACTTTAAGATTGTTACAGGTCAATTTGGCAAAGTGTTTCACAAGAAAGAAAAATGATACATCGATCATCTCAAAATTCCAGGTAATCATATTGCACTCGTTTTGAGCAATTGCCTTATTTAGTTAACATTTGTTGTTGATGACAGTATGGATCTTTTCAAAGAAATACTTTCACTTTAGTGTGTTGTATTAAGAGTATTAATTATGCCAAAATAATTGACACATTGTGTACTTACTTCATTTTAACAAGTTTTTGACCACTTTTTATGTCAAATGTATCACATTCACTTTGAAGAAATTTATAAAGCTTATATATTTATGATATAGACCACATTTTTATATGAATGGGAATTTATGATATCAAATATGATTTTATGTTTTTCTTTGTTTTTAGCTGCAGTACGGAAAAAACCCTGGAAAATACAAGCAGAGGAATCGGTCTTCAAGAAGCTGTAGATGCGGAGGTGGTTGTTTTTATAATCAAAAGACTTTATTTATTAAGTTGAATAACTTCTTAATTTGATGAGTTCTTAAATTTTGTCTGCTCTGATCCTGAAAATCCTGAAAATGGTAGTGCTGTCTCATACTATTCATTCAATGAGAATGAGAGAGGATAAAAAAGTTTTAATTTATAGGATGATCTATCGTATGGATCCAGTTTCTCTAACCGTAAGTCATGTGAAATGGAAAACAAATCTGAAAAGCTAGCTGTTTCAAGCTTAGAACCATCGAAAGAAGATATTAACGAATCCCAACAAACACATACAAAGCCATCAATTTCTAATATTTCAGAAAATTATCAGGGTGTTTCCAAAGACGAATCAAAGACTCTTCAATATTTGGGTCCAGTTATTAATGAGAAGAAATCTGATGATTATCTTCGAGAAATACATGGTGTCTCAGAGGTTGGGGTAGTATTGAGAGATATTAAAGATTCTTTGGCTCTGCATTCTTCGCATAAATTCAATTTAATCGGCCAAACAGATGGCAGTCAATGTTTGGAATCAATATTAGTTTCTGGTTCTTGTTCTAATCAAGAATATGGATTTGTTATCGATGCAGATGGTCTCGGTGGTGAAGTTGTTAGATACGAACGCAGTACTTCAAAAGTAGAGCGATATTCACTTAGAGAAAGACCTCTAACTTTGAAAATCATGAATCAATACTCACCATTAAGACCACTCTCAATAAAACCACATTTAACAAAGATGTTGCAATCAGATAAAAAAAAAACTGTGGTGCAGCATTCCGTTTCCGGCCGTAGACGAAAAAATCCATTCAGTTTTTCGAATCAACCTGGAGAATCGTCGTCAATGAATCTTGAAAGTTCTTCAAAAAAACGCTTTTATGACTGGGTTAATTTCACTTTCTTTTCAAGCTGAATTATCTCACTACTTATCATTCAAGCAGTTATATAATTCAGAGTTCAAAGCAGTCATCGACTTCCTCATCAAGTAGCGAGCGTTTGCAATATGAAACTTCTGATGAAGAAGTAGAACCAAGTATGGACGTTGGCAGAGTTGAAAATGATGTGTATGAAGTGGAACGGATTCTCGCCTCTAAAAGGACAGGAGTAAATGATATTTTTAATACTAAGTTTTCATGTTTTTGACTAGAATATTTTGCTTCGATTCAGAATTCTGCTATATTTCTGTTACGAAGAATAGATTGGATTATTGTTTTACAGAATGTAATTTTGCATTGCTGCATTTATGCAATATTTTGTTTGTGAAATTTTTTTAGAAAGGTAGCTTGCTATATTATATCAAATGGGTTGGATGGCCATATAGAATGAGTTCTTGGCAACGAAAACAAACGTTTGACAATATTTCCGAATTAGTGAGTGATAGCTATAAAATTTTCAGATATTTTGTAAGGTATAAAAATGTGATTGCATAATGTGTTTTCTAGGCAAAAGAATATTTTGATCGAAAAAGAGCGCTTTCTTACGTTTTGCACCGTGAACGAAACTGGGAAACAGAGAAAGAATTGTCACAATTACACAGCCTCATTCGGTGGGAGAACGAAATAAATAGTATTTTGCTCGCAAATGGTCGTCAAATTTTGTACATTTGTAACGATATTGATCATGTCAGACGCAGACGAAATTTTAAGGTTTTTATTGCTTTCGTAGCAGTGATTCAGCCGTAAAAGAACATTTTAATTCTTGAGTGACATGATAATGATTCATTATTATTGTACTGCTAATTATGTATGAAGACATTTTTTTATATTTATTTAGATTTTTCTTAACTGTCTCAGTATTTGTGCCCAATTTTATTAAAATTGAAGTAGTATTTCATTTCCTTACTCACTATAATAGCAGTAGTAATGAAAGTTTTAGTATGCATTTCCTGAGCATAAATACTCTCGTTATTTGATAAAAAGCACTTATTTTCTTTTTGAAATACTTTTCACAAAACATTTACAGTATCTTATTAATAACAAATGGTCACCTGCAGTGCAAAAAATAATAGACGAAACGAAACATGATTATTTAGCGTGTTCTTGTAAAACAGAAGAATGCGGAGGTACAAACGACTGTTGTCCGAAAGTAAAGAATTTTGTTTTTACATTTATGCCATTATATGAAAAGTTGATGGAGTAAATGGTATGATAAAACCATTCATCTAACTAATATTTCAGTTGGCGAAATCAGTCTTTTTTTATACAAAGAACAAACGTATTAGACCATGCTATTATCACTTATATGGATTAATTGTTGTGGAGTGTTATGATTGCCAGTGTTCCAGTGACTGTCCAACAAAAGTGATTCAGGTCAGTTTCTTTTCAATTAGTACGTGAATATCTTGTCTGAATAATCTTATAATTTTAAGAATGGACGGCGTTACAAAGTTGCAATAGTCCGTACCAAGAAATGTGGATGGGGATTATTCGCGTTAGAGACTATAGCAGCACATTCCTTTGTTGTGGAATATGTTGGAGAAGTGAGTACTAACTTTTGATTGGAATGTTCTTTATAATGAATTCGCTGAATTGTTCCGGTACAATAGATTGGTTTTAAGGTTTTAACTGTTGCGGAAGGTAATGCTCGTCCTGATAAAAAATATCAGTTTGAATTAGATGGCTATGGTGAAATGAAGTATGTCATTGATGCGAAAAATTATGGTAATGAAGCAGCATTCATCAACCACTCATGTAATCCAAATCTAATTGCTATTTGTGCACGAGTTGAACGTTTCGATCTCTCATTCCATCGAATTGGCCTTTTCAGCAGGCGCCGAATTGATCGAGGTTTTATTAAAATATTGTTACAGTTTCCAGTTATTTGTGTAAAAATTTTTTCCGTTAGGAGGTTTTAGTTGCTGACCTGTTGTTTACTTCAGGCTTTTTGTGAGGTTAAACAATTAAAATATTACAGGAGAAGAACTGACATTAAACTACTTTGAAGGGAAACTGAAGGAAAATACGGTTATTCTGCCTGAAGAAGGATCCAGAAAATGTTTGTAAGTCAACTTTCAATTGTTCAAAATTTCAAAATACTTTCAAATTTTTGAAATCAAATTCAAAAAATCTGTATTACAGTTGTGGTGTTTCGGATTGCATGGGTTATTGGCCACGACTTAGTTATAATTCTGTTAAAGATAAAAGCAACGTTGACGAGAAAGAAAATGACCCATGCACGTCAAAGACATAACCGCTTTCAAATTTTTGTAGTACTCATAAATCGTTTTTTCATTAACAGTGTAAAGCTTAGATTCACTTTCTTTTGATCCATTTTTAATGCCCAGTACTTATCGCACTTTAGTTATATATTTCTATTTTAATGAAACGGTTTCCTTGTTATGGATAATTTGATAACATCGGCAATTAAGTTTACTTTATAAGTTATCTGAGATTTGACGATTCATCTTCTTGTTACTTCAGCTAAGTAGCAAACTCTGAAGAGTTATTTTTTTGCTACGGGTTTTTGGAAATTTTTAGTTTTTCTGTCTTTCAAAACAAGTATTTGTGCATATTTACAAGAGATGATATCTTAGTAACTATTTATTTTATTATGCATTTTTAATTAATGATTTTTCTTTGTCATTCGTCATAAAAATACTTATATTATTTTCCTAGATAATTTTATAAAAGAAGGAAATTACGAAATTATAATTGAATATTTTAGCATCAGCTTATTACCGGCGAGTATTCAAATTATTTATATTGCTAATTATGTAATACTTTTTGTCAACGGTAAGAATTGGATACGAATACTTTGCAAAACCGTTGACACTATGAATGTGAGAAATTAATGGTTTTTATAATAATTACTTCTTCTTAATGTATGCTGAGCTGTTTTACATTTTTGCTGTCTAGACATTTCATTTAGAAAGTTTTACAAGTTTTATTATTGGTATGACCTAGAAAGTTTTAGAGTTTTATTACTGGTATGACTTAGAAAGTTTTACAAGTTTTATTATTGGTATGGCTTAGAAAGTTTTAGAGTTTTATTATTGGTATGACTTAGAAAGTTTTACAAGTTTTATTATTGTATGACTTAGAAAGTTTTACAAGTTTTATTATTGGTATGGCTTAGAAAGTTTTAGAGTTTTATTATTGGTATGACTTAGAAAGTTTTACAAGTTTCATTATTGGTATGACTTAGAAAGTTTTACAAATTTTATTACTGGTATGACTTAGAAAGTTTTACAAGTTTTATTACTGGTATGACCAGTTGATAGTTTTATCCGAAATGACCTGTGTATTCTGTTCAAAACAGATTGCGTTTCAAGTTTTGATACTGCTGATTTGATTGTATTAAAAGCTTACTTTATTTTTTGATTTTTACTGCGACCTCTTGATACATTGCAAATTTGCGCATTTTCTTATTGAACTTTATTTTTTGGAATGAATTGATCAAGTAATTATCGCTTATTAATGTTTTTATGCCATAATTATCTTTCATATTTTAAAGACAACATTTATGGGATTGATACTCACTTTGCATCGCAACTGATAAGATAAGCATTTATTCCTTTCCTCCAAATCTGTTTGTTGTGATGTTTGTCTTATTAAAGATTATTTATGATTTATTTCACTATAATGATATTCTTACAGTCTGTTTTATGATTTTATTATACGAATGATTTATTATTGTTTAATTGCAGCGTTGTTTTATTCTGAATACAACATGATAAAGTGTTGAATTTTTTGACTTTATCGCATTGAGTATAATTTGTTTTGCTTTCACTGACATCACCTACAGATAGTTATAATTTGCGTAATTTTCTTCACGTGGTTAGAGTGTGTGTCTATTATTTCATAGAAAGTGCTAAAGAGTCAAATTTTTTTGGAATGTTGTTTAACTTTTAAGAGTTCAGTTTATTTGTTCAACTTTTTCGAATTCTGAACATCTCTGAAGTTCTACGGTAGCAAGTCTTTTTTCTGTCAGAATATGAAACGGTAAAATTAGAATTACTACGAGAAAGCGTTATTTAATGTACGGTTGTCGTTGTTTGCTTTGTTATGTGATTTTCAAAATACCGTATCACGCACGTACAGTAAGATGGGACTGTCAGAGATGTGTATTCTTGAGTGCTTTATGTCGC
This sequence comes from Thelazia callipaeda, assembly GCA_900618365.1. Lineage (NCBI taxonomy): Eukaryota > Metazoa > Nematoda > Chromadorea > Rhabditida > Thelaziidae > Thelazia > Thelazia callipaeda. The sequence continues at coordinate 20,636 of UYYF01004928.1, forward strand.
TGACTTCGTAATTTCATATATTTATATACAATTTCTGGTTGCTCAGAAGAAAGCAAGAAATATTGTATAGAACAAATAATGCACTCATTAAAATAGTATTAAATTAATTCCATGTACAGTGCTTTAAGAAATAGTACTGTACACAAAAAATGTGTAATTCGATGAATTTCATATGCTTTATTTTCCGAAGGAATCAATCTTTCTTTGTAATATTTCAAGAAAGTGCTATGCAAGTATGCAATTAGTATACTGTAATGTACAGTAGTTGTAAGCAAAGTATTCCTGTAATGTTTATCACAAAATTATTGAAAATAGCGCCATTTTCAAGCATCAGCAAATTTACGTAGCAAACTTTCATATGACTAAAGAAAAAATTAATTAAATTAATTGAAAACAATCATTTATCATTGCGAGAAATATTAACATAATTAAAACTTTGAAATTTTTGAATAGTAAATGAGTATTTGAAATTGATTGCAAATAATAAGTAATGTGCACTTTCCTAATTTAATTATCAGAATTAATGTATAATAATTAATTAATTTATATTTATAGTGCGAGACTAGTTTTATCTTCATGAACTGACTGCATTTGTTTGTTTGTTTGTATAAATAACCAGTATCATTCATTAATAAATTTGCAATAATTGTAAATAAAGTGAAAATAAAATTAGTATTACTTCTATAAAATATAACTAACTTTCGCAAACATTGCCTTGCAAAATTTCCTGTTTCCTTTAATTTGTTTTTCAATAATAACTTGAGCATTGTAATAATTTATTATCTTTTTTGATATGAAATTTGTAAAATTTATTTTATATTTTGTTGATCACAGATATTATGAAAAAAATTTTTATAGCCTTTACAACATTAATTAGTGAATAAATTAATCAGTCAATTAATTAATTATATATTTGCTTCATCTTTTTCAAAGCAAAGTTGCCTTTTTTTAACATTTTTAATTAATTAATTAATTAATTAATTATTTTATTCATTTATTTACTTTATCTTTTTCAAAGCAAAATTACACTCTACTATAGATTCAATAATACACGTAAACTTCAATGCAATACTACAGATAAATTGTTTATGGTAGTGAACTGTACGCCAATTTGAATAAATATACAATACCTCAGATATAAGCAAAAATTTTCAGCAGGTATTAATTGTTGTTTTGTTCAAAGTGAGAGAATTAATTTAATTTTCAAAACTTTTTGTATTTTCAAATTAATTCAAGAACAAGAAAAGGTTCGATAAAAATTTTTGCTGTTTTTCAGATGCGATTCAGGTACATAACATGACAAAACTTACTTGTAGAAATGAAAATTGAACCTCAGCATATTACTGAATTTATTCTCTGCTTTGAACTACCTGTAAGGTTTTATCTCAGAATTAACCTCTCACAACTTTAAACTTTATCCTACTGTAATCTGTTAATTTTTGAATTTTATTACAGTTCAAAATAAAGTTACCTTTGAAAACAAAAATACTTTTGCAATATTCTTCAAGTTTTGGTGTTGCTTTACCATTCAGATTTTAATCAAATAATGCATGCAAAATTATACAATTCAAATTTGTAATCAAAAGTATATTATCCACTTTTCTTGTAAAATGTATTACTTTGCAGAGCAATATATTCTTTTAACTCCATCACAAGTAAGTCAAAATCAAAAATTTACAAAAATACAAAATAATTTTTGATACAAATCCCGCTGTTCTATTAAATCATTTCAGATGCAAACATAAATCCTTTATTTTCGTTATCAATTTATGTTTTATTTTTACGTAGAGTTCACGTAAAATTGTAGCCTTTGGCAGTATTCGTTCACACATCGTATTGTCGGATTCATGTGTTAATATGTGGTATATTATGTATTTTTGGCTGGCTTCCGGGATCAGTTTATGCACTTTGGTATTGTTTTTTTCGACAAACCCAAAATGATGAACAACCAGAGAGCATTTAAACACGATGCCAGATTTTACTGCTTTTAACAATAGAAAAAATTGTTATACATTACAGTAATCTCTTGCAGAGTTTAATCCTTAAATAATTATTGATTAATCGATTATCATTACTCAATTTCGCTTAGACAAATCGATTACAAATGTTTAGTTATGAAAACACAAATGCTGTGTAGAAAATTTCACTTAAATAATTCTCGATCTGAGAATTATTGATTTTTGTTATAATCGATTATATTGTAGTTACTGGATGGCAACAGTGTTATCAGCAAATCACTATCATCCACAAATCTTCAATTATCAATTGACTATATGACTATGTCTGTTCTTCGTATATTTCGTTCTTACACAGAAAATTACTAGTAATATCAAAATTTTAGTCAGCATAGTTCAAAAAACAAGTTTTTTGATCTTCTGCTTTTAAATAAAACTTCTTAACTTTGTGATTCCTGAATCAAACTATCAATCTAATGACCTCATCGGATGGAAATGGTAATCGGTGATTTTTGATGCTTGTAGTCTTTCATTATATGTGCATTTGAAGTGTTAATAGAATGTGGCAATTCTCAGTTGAAAACTGCAACTGCGCGACATTTCGAATCAGCGAAACCTCAAACTGAGACAACTGTTAAGTTATTCCTCAGAAACCAATACTTCTTAACAATAAATGTTCATAGCAAGATCTGGGGGATAAATTTATGGTACCAACTTAAATATCTTATAATGATACTGTATTTTGATTATTTTTGTAATTATTTATAGAAAAATCGAAGCAATCAATAAATGAATAACTCAACAAAAACTAATTGTCACACTGTTTTTGTTATCATTCCAAATTTTCGGCGCCATTTCAAATGTTCGAAGATCGCTGTAGTTTTTATAGTCGTTATCATTTGTAGTCGAAAACAAACATTTTTCATAATTTTTTTTTACTTTTCTTAAAGAATTTTTCCTCTTCTTCTGCCAGAGAGATGAGCTTCATCTACTAGAATTTTTACCGCGATATGAGATCACTTCTACAACACAAGCAGTGAATCCTCCACAATTAACATGACCTTCACATATATTTTGCTGTTCAGCT
>UYYF01004931.1:0-20941 GCA_900618365.1 Thelazia callipaeda
TTTAATTGTGAATTATATTGATAATTATGAAGCTTATTCTAACTTTTTGCATAAATGGTCAGCTATATCAGCTACTTGGTGGGTTAATTTGAATACCATAGGGCTCAAAATTGGATTCAAAAATTTTATTTTTTGATTGTTTTGACCAAATTCAAAAATTCCAAAAAGGTTAAAAAAGCACATTTTTCAAACAATGCTGAATTGATGAAAATAAAAACAAAATTTAGAAACTAAATTATGAAAATGAAAAAAGTAATTAACTTAATTTATAATTATGCTTGATAAGAGTTATATGATCAGCCTTAAGAAATGAAAACAAATTCCAATTGGATCATCGTATTTCTCGCGCCAATGAAATAGATTTAATTTTTCGACAACTAATATCTAAAAAATATTCAATTATTAATTTGCGAAATTTTAATTACTGCCAGTGATTTTAGCAATCTGAAATTAGAAAACTTAATCAAATATTTTAGATTTTATTAAAGAATTAAAATGGAAAGATGTAAAGGATAGACAAATAAATAAATAAGTTTTACGTAGATTTTCCCTGTAAACATTACAATAATCGCCTATTTATACAATAAAAATTGCCTCTTTGTACAATAATAATTGCAGAATTCTCTGCTTGAAAAGCAAATTCAAGAACTAAACTATCAACTAGAAGACGATCAACGTTCTTATGAAGCAGCTCTGAACGATCGTGACGCACAGATTAGAAAAATGCGTGAAGAATGCCAAGCACTGATGGTCGAACTGCAAATGTTACTTGATACTAAACAGGTTTAATCCTTGAAAAACATTTAAAAATCAATCGATACCTATACTGTAATTGATCAAAATAATTTTTATAAGTTAAAATGTTAATTTCGATTTTGGAGTTGATTTTGGCTTTACGATATTTACGTCATCTAGCATCTTTTTTAGAGACACGGATATTACACACATACAGATACACAGATATTTTTCCAGATTCTATTGAGGAATTCATTCAATGAATTATATTTTGATGAGAATTGAGAGTTGGAAGATAATTTGTAAATAAGACAGATTTAGACGTTAGATGCTGAAATCGCAATTTATCGTAAGATGCTAGAAGGAGAAGAGAATCGCGCGGGATTACGTCAACTTGTAGAGCAAGTCGTGCGTACTCATGAGTTAACTCAACGTGAGGATACTGGTAAATATAACACTTAACCAATTGAACTATTAAACTTCATTTGCATTCCAATGAGATTTATTTTACAATATGAAAAATATAACAGTAAACTGTTTAATTTTTATACAGAACTTGAAGTGCACTGAAATTTAATGGAATACTGTAAGAAATCGTAATTCAAAATAACTTTGTTTTTGATATACTCAAAAAAAATTATGATATTCAGAAATTAAAAAAATAAGAATAGAATTCTACCTTATTTTTTCATCGAAAAACGAAAAAAGAACAAAAAAATAAAAAAATTACAGAAAATATTTACAGAAAATATAAATCGATTATGATTCATTTTTATTACAATCAATTGATCAATAGCAGAAGTTATTCTAGCAGTAAACTTGATTTTCATGTTAGAAAGTGACTATCTTTTGACTAAGTATCATTTGTAGAAACCATGCGAGTAATGAAAGGTGAGGCTGCTTCTCGAACTTCATTCCAGCGATCTGCCAAAGGAAATGTTTCTATACAGGTCCTTTGTTTTTTTAATTTTTAACTTAAATAATTTTGTATTTACAAAAATTATTCACCTATCACAACTTCAATATCCCACAAAAATACAAAAAAGTTCAAAGTATAAAATAAGATAATAATTTGCTGTAGGAAACATCAGCGGATGGCATTTATATAACAATTCAAAATACGCACCGAGCAAAAGAAGAACCTATTGGTGAATGGAAACTGAAGAGAAAAATTGATGGGAAAAAAGAAATTGTTTACACGTTTCCACGTGATTTTGTCTTGAAACCGGGCAAAAGTGTCAAGGTTTGCAGGATTTTAACAATTTATCTGAACAAATTGCTAAATCTAAAAAATTATCTACTATACATGTACAAAATATATAAAGAAAAACTGAAAACATAAAGTGCGCATTTTCTGCTGCAATGAGAATTTGAATTCCATTTACGTGATCTATTATTCGTGAATAAAACTAACTAATAATAACAAATGAAAGGAAAAAATTCTGGGAGATGTAAAAGTTATTGCTGTTGTGAGAGTAATAATTATTCATGAATAAAACAATAAACATAAATAGAAGATATTCATTTATTTATGCGATGAAAACAATTCTAATGAAATAGAAGGCGATAAAATGCATAAATCTGAATATTACACTGTGATCTGAAACTTACATTTGAATTTTCAAAATTTAATTTTAAAAATTACCACGAGGTCATAAATGGTGCCTAATATTAATTTAGTTTATTTATACTTAAGTTAGTAAATATGAAACGTTTTCTAATCATTGTATATTTTAGGAATAATAATAATTCAAGTATGAAAAATAACGAAGAGAAGTCAAATAAACAAATGAGATTATAGAGTAAAACCACAAATAAAAATAAAAATTGTTTGCAAAATATGATAAAAGTTTATATCAATAAAAGTAACTAACTAACAGCAATTTCTTCATTTATGATACTAATTTTAAATTTATTTAAATAAAGTGAAATAACTTACAGATTGTTGCGAGAGGTCACGGGATTTCCTCGCCACCAGAACAGCTCGTTTTTGAGGGAGAAGACACATTTGGGTCTGGCACAAATGTTCATACCATTCTCTACAGCCGTGATGGCGAAGAACGAGCAACTCATATACAACGTTCAAGCCAAGCATAAGAATTAAAATCTTTCTTGTACTACAAAATTTTAGTTAGTAATTCGTGAAAAAAAAAACTTTACTCTTAATTAATTTAATGTCATAAAAATAAATCATAGTCATTTTAGATTTCAATTCAAAAATTTCTAAAAGCCAGATTTCGGTAACTTTCGGACACTATACTCATGAAAATTCAAAAATTTTTTGATCTAAATCACACTGCAAGTTATTCATAATTTTAAAAAAATTAATCAACTCATTTATTTATAACACACAGGAGATAAAATTCTAAAACGATCAGTTTTTTATTAATTCACATCAGACATATGAACTGGTTATACCTTAATCGTGCTTATTTGTAATTTAGACTATTTTTAGACTCTACCCGAATCACATCAATCTATCCTGTACTAAATTTTTAATTCTTCCATATTTCTTGGAATAAATATATGTTAATTAGTTTTCAACGCATTAATAAATTGAGTTCAGTAATGAAATCTGAAATTAGTTCTTTTTTGACTAGAAAATCTTTGTGCCTAATTACTAAACTCTCAAATACAAAGAAATTTAATTTCCAAAAATTACACTTGAACAATTTTCACACCTTTCCGCGCAGATCAAAAATTATTGATCTAAAAAAGTTTGATAAACTAAATTTGTTTTTTTTTCTCTTAATGTTATCTCTAACAATACGATGTGAAATATTGTTAAATTTATTTACAGTATGTGGACAAATTCTTTTCTGATTGAAATTGATTACAATATACTGATTTTCAAACATCACAGCATCGATCCATATTCTTGAACACAATTAAAAATCTGCAAAAATGATACAATTCTTTACACAATCACTAAATAATCCATTTTCCTAATCACTGATTCTATCTCAAAATTAATCTCTCCCAAATATGTTTTTGTTTAGTTTTACAACTTCGAGGAGTTGAACATAAAATCAAGATTATGGATTAACTTTTCATGGTAAAAAACCCATCTCCTATTCGAAAACTCTGGCATAAATTTTAGTCTTAATTTTCGAATATTAAAAGCAAAAGTTAGAAATACGTACTGGATATAAGTTAGAAATACTTACATATAAGTTAGAAAAAATTTGAAGATTAATATCTAAATATTATCGATTGAAATACTTTAACCACAGAAAAATCATCCAGAACCTCGGGTAATTCCGAATGCAAAATTTTGATAAAGAATAAGTTTTAATTTGAAAATTTGATGCAGGATCTAACGTTTGCATTCATTGAAAAAATTAGTCTCGAGAGTGATTTGGAAAATGAATTGATGCCCTTGTTGAGCGTAAAGTTGAAGTAGTTGCGTGGTTTCGGAGGTTATTTTTCTGGTTTTTTTATTTCGTCGTCATGCTAGAGGTCAATTTTAGGTGTTTGATAATCACAAAACTTTATTTTGATTAGAAAAATGGAACTTCGTTTAAGTGAAGCAGAAAAGGTATTCATTGTACATGGAGCGCAGGAAGGTTTGCGATCCGATGGACGTGGGTAAGTGATGCATTTTTCTTTTTTTCATTTAAATTTCTGAGCAATTTTTTTTGTTTATTTGATATTCTTTCTGAAATTTTAAAATTCTATAAAATCGAAGTAAGAACATTCTTGCTTTTTCTTTTTTCATAGATATTTTCATAATAATAATAGTTTTTTGCTTTCAAATATCTTAAAATAAAATTCGTGAAAAATAAAGAATGATGCAGGCATTTACTGAAAATTCTTGAAGAAAAATGTATCTTTATTAATTTTTGAAAAAAAAAAATGATTCTATTTTTTTAAATCTAATTGTGAAAACTAAATTTTGTCCCAGAACGAAATCTAATCACGTTGAAAAAAGCAGATTTGAGCTTTTTTTAAATTCATAATGTACTACAATAATTTAAAAATTCAGCTGTTTGAAATAAGGTTATTTTTTTTGCTGGTTTGAAATGTACTTTGTGCTTTTTAAAATCATTTTAGACCATTGGATTACCGACCTATAATAGTTCAAACGGGTGTTTTGCCAACAACAAATGGTTCGGCTCGTGTCCGCATAGGCTCGACAGATTTATTAATTGGAATCAAAGCTGATTTAGTCACCGTTCAAAACACTGCTTTTTGTCGAAATCGACTAAATTTTTTTGTTGATTGTTCAGCAAATGCCACCCCACTTTTTGCTGGTACGTTGCATTTGAAATAATTGATTCAGGTCTCTTCTCAGTTTTTCATTCTCTTAACAGAATAGAGTTGTCTAGATGTTAACTTTATTGTAAAATACTGATATCGTAATTTAACAGTTTGACTTTCTCTTTTTAACAAAGATTTGTTTTAGATTTTCAGAATTAGATAAATGTGTAAAAATAATTGGATGAATGCTAAATAGACATTTATTGAATTCCTCTTGCCACCTTGTTATTATTAAATTTCTTACTGATGTTAATTTAATCTCTTAATGACATTTATGTCAAATCTGAATATTAATTTTTTTGAACAACATGGTGAATATTTTGATACTTTAGGCCGTGGTGGTGAGGAATTTGCGGATGAATTAAGTGCAGCGTTAGATGCTGCTTTCGACAATGATTATGTAGTTCCAGATCTGAAAAAGTATTTTTTTCCGTCAAAAAGAAAAAACGTAAATAATGATTAAGTGTTTGTAAAAGTAACAATTGGTATTTCCATCAAGTATTATACTTTTAATATCTTATTTTTTACAGATTGATTCTATCACCAATGCATATGTGGAGACTTTTTGTTGATATTGTTATTTTGCAGTGTGATGGGAATGTAATTGATGCAGCAGGTTTGGGGGTCAGTAGCGTTGGTTTTTTAAGAATTTGTTTTTCCCATTGTTCTTTCCTGCTCCTATGTATCAAATGAGAAAGTGCTTGCAGTTAAAGGAATGAAGATTAAACTTCAGGCAATCACTATGTATGTTTTGCGTTACTTATTTGGTAACATATTTTATTTATCGTTTCAGATTAAAGCAGCTTTGGGAAACACTGAAATTTGTGAAGTACTGGTGAGACCAGCTGATGCAGGAAAGTTTATGATTGATTTACCCAAAAAGTATAAATTATGGAAGTTTGATGTGTCCAGGTAATTTTCATCATCTACATATGTTAATTATTATATTGAATAATAGAAGTTATATTCCTTGAAATCTTTTTCAAGTTATGCTGGTTTTATTGTTTATGAATTCAGCTACGAAACAAAGTGTTAATAAATTAACGCATTAAGCAAAAACAAGTATTCTAGCAAACTATTCTCTATTCCAATTATTCGAAGTACTTATCTTGTTTTTATTTAAGTTTGTATCTTTGTATCATGTACATATAGGTTTTAACTGCCAAAATGGCAGTTTTTAATCCAGTATTCATTGCAGGGTACCACTTTTTGTCAGTGTAAATAGAGTAGGAACTGCAAAAATTGTTGACAATTCATTGGCCGAAGAGTCCTGTACTTGCACATCCATTTGGCTTGCTGGTTTTCTTCACTCTAATTCCAGTAACACCTTTGAAGTATGTAAAAAGTACTTCAGAATTTATACGGTAGATATGTATTAAATATTATAAGACTTGGAGTTTCTGCCTCGATAATCTTTAAATATTTTCGAAAAGTAGCATGAAACAAACACTCAATAGTGATATATTCAGTTTTACCCAGTTGTTGAAGTATAATGTTACGCGATCAAGTTTCTTACATTTACTTTCACAAAAATGGGATTTGGCCAAAATTTTGAGGAAGATGATCAGTCGCGAGAAACATACGATGACTGCATGATAACGTATATGAGACAGTGTGGGGGTGGCACTTTTGAAATGGATTCCCTTGGTTGGTTACCTTTTTTTCCTTTGAAAAAAGAACTAGACAGTATCTTAAAATTCTAAAAGAAAATACTTTTCACGAAGAGCAATAATTGCTCATTACGTCCAGCTTCCTCATTTTTTTTACATGAACGTGAGGATTAACTGGTGTTGAAAAAATAATATGAAATTCAATCACTTGATTATTGATGAATAGTTTAATACCGAGATATAAAAATTATGATGAGTGTCAGCTGAAATTTGCGCTCTATCTAGATTAATATGTCTTGCCTATGTTTGCAGTTTTAGAAGAAATGATAAATATTGGTCTGAAAGTTGTACGACAGTTACATGTGGCATTAAATCGAAGGCTACTAAATGAAGACCAAGTAGCAGAAAATTCGTTGTCGACATTTCTACAATAGTTTGAATATTTCACCAAGATATAATTTTTTGATTTTTATTCAAATACTTCTAAGCATTGTAAAATTTCTTGTGATTAGTCACTATTCTGTATGTAAATGACGGTGTAACTGGAGCTGCAATTTTTGGAATTCCGTGTCTAGCACTCTTCGTCTATTTACAAAATGGAAAAACTTTGTTTAATTTGTCGTGTTCAGTTCCGGTAATTTGTTGATGACTGTTTGTAAAGAGTTGATACTAGAAAGTTTTTGTAATTTTACATTTTTATATCCATGTTTTGAACGTTTCTGAACTTTGTTAAGCTGTGTTTGGTTGCCTCATTGTCTCTATGATACTGATGCTTGACGATAAATCGTTTCGTTCATCGAAGCATCATTTTTTTCATAATTGTTAATTGTTATGGATAACACTGTTATTAAAAATGTAATACAAAAATTGAATAAATTTTTTCTATCTCTTAATTACAAGTTAATTCAACGATTGAATACAAAAAATAGGAGGGCTTATTACAAGTAATTTTTAATCAACGCATGGCGTCTGGTGGATTTCGGCGTGATTTTACGTTAGTTTTTATGGATGCGTCTTTTGCAGTTTTCACTGTGAGAAACAATGCTTTCGATGCGAATACATCGCACTGGTCGAGGGCATGTCTTTGTACTACTTTTGGTATTGTATTTCTGTGATCAAAAATCTGAAATTTCAGACAAATGTGATTAAGAAAGTTATTGCTTTCCACTGCCAAAAGAAACAACGTAACAAGTAAATAGTTATATAATAGTTACATTGTTTCTTTTTTTTTCATTTTTTTCAGATTAATCGAAGTAATTTCTTGTGTTTAAACTGTAAATATAACTATTTTGGTTTATATGATTAATAAAAACTGAATTGTCAATACTGAATTATTGAATTATATAATATATACAAAGTTATGAAAGGCGGTGAGTTAAGCGTGAAAAATCAGTCTTAGAATCATTGAAAATTAATTGTTAGCATAATTTTCATCATTTGATGCTTACTTTTTATGCTTTCTTGAGTCTGAATATTTTTGTTAGATTGTACCTACTTTGAAAATTTATGATGTCCGTGAAATAAAGGTAATGATGCACACGTTTATGCAATTCATTAAGTTTACTTGTAACTTGCGAAGAATATCATCGATAACCGGTGGATCCCACTTTACTTTATCGATAAAGCGCAATTTCGGATCAACTTTCCACTCTTTACAAATATATTGACGTTGATCACATTTGATCTGCTCGTCACCTTGTTTGTTTGATAACTTTTTTGATTCTTCTTGATTTCTTTTGTCCTGGTGTAAGAATAATACGTTTCCAGGTCTTCATAATATCACGAGATAACTGCTTGACTTTGCGTTGTCTAATTACTTGTACTTATGTTATGACTTTCTTTAATAAAAATATTAATATTATTGAACGAAACAAATTAATCTGATGTCGTACCATTTCGATCAAGTAAGACCGTAACAGTTCAGGTAAGAAGCTAACTTGTGCCGTGAAATCTGTTTGAACTCCAAGAGCATAATGAAAATCACACACTAGACTAGATACTACCTGAAATGATCTCATTACTTCAGCTTATTACTTATATTATTGTTCTGATTTACAGTATTATCCTGATTAATGTTGTTAATAACTCACTGATATTATCAACTAAATGCTAATGAGAAGATGAATGTCTATACGTGTAATTAATTAACTCTTCAAATAATTGTTAAAGTCCAATCTACTTTCTGCAAAGCTAACTTTAGATTTAACATTGCGTAGTTCATCGCAGTCAATGGATACTTTTTGAAAACTTGTGAAGACAGAATCCAATGCGGGCAATCTAAAATTAATGAGACGTAATTAATGAGACGTAAATTTTTACTAGCTTATTTCGGTGTAAAAGAAAATTATGAAAAAGATTAGATGGTTATATGTGTAAGAGAATCATTACTCGAATAATTCAAGGACTAATGGTTTGTTTGAGTCTTGACTTGGGGAGAACAGTTCCGTCAAGGCATCATCAATGCGACTCATTAGACACTCTCGAACGGTTGATTGTTTTGGCCAAGTTTGCCCTTGACGGCGCTCAAATTATATCAATTAATCAAGTTGTGACTACGCATCATTTTTACGTACTTACGTGAAAATGAATAGGGCAAATTAGTAAGAGGCGATTTAAAGTAAAAATTGATAAATCATAGTTTTAAATTAAAATGACTAGAATGCTAATAAAGGTTTTGTTTGATATTACCATTTCAGGTTTGGAACAAAATTTCAAACTTAAAGGCTAAAAAAATTAGCTAAAGCTCAGCTTAAAGTAATCTTCTGCAATTTTAAATTACTTTGCAATATTTAAATTTAATGTACTCAACATTTTTAAATACTTTCAGGAAGTTACTTTAAAAGGAATTAGCAGTTTAAAGCAGTGCAAAAATTAGTTTATAAATTTGTTGATAACTATTTTAAATATTTTTTTTGTAATCTTTTGTTTGAATAAGCATAAATAATCATCGAACTTAATTAATAAAATGGATTTAAAATACAAAATTTTAATTGCTTGTAATTTATAAAATAAAAATTGTAAATATTTACTTCAGCTTTGCAAATAGCACTTGTCCACTGATTGCTATGTAATTTAGTTTGCTTGGTTAAGCCGCTTAATTTTAGCAAAAATTTTTCCCTCAAATCGATGCCAACAGTTTGTTTTTCATCAATAAATGCATACTGCGCAATATTTGAAAAAATTAACGTTGGATGATTTAAATAAAACAATGCCCATCTAAAGAAAAAAAAACTGATAATTTAATATCAGACAAATCCAATTAAAAAGCTCATTTTGAACTTTGACTTCTTGAAACTGAATCTTATCTTTTTTGGCTGAACAAATAGACGAGTACTTCGTAGTCAGAAATGTTAGATTCATAATAAATGCTTATTTATACTTAAATCTTTAGTATTTAATGAGACTTTTTTTTGTAATAATTATTATAAAGGAAATGATTTTTTGAAATTTGAAGTTTTAAATAAAAGTAGCATATTTTTGAGACGTACTCAATTATCATTGCTAATTAAATGATTGTTTGAAATTTAAGTTTAAATAAAAATAAATAATTTCACTTCACTTTTACTTTATTTTCTTTTGAATTAAAGGTTAAACTTTTAATTGATATAACTGTTAGCCTGTCTCGATTACCCGTGAAATTCGTATTTACAGAAGATATTAGCTTAAAATTATTAGCCTATCCGAATTCATGTTTTGAGCACAAATTATCAAATCACATGGAAACTTTTTCAATAGCAGTGGTTTTTTTGAAAAAAGTAATTGATAATTTTTTCTTATTTTTCCAATTCAACTGATATATAATATATTTAGGTAATAAATTTTGAAGCAAACAAATATAGATTTGTTTTAATTTGCTAATTTAAAATTAACAATTTTGATTATTTATTTTTATTTAAATTATTTTAACTGATATACCGTATACTAAGCGAGAAATATGGAATTTATGCAAATTTTTTGTTAAAGTTTTGCAGATTATATTTTTATTTATTCAATGACTTATTTACATATTAATTAGTTATATTTTAGAATATATATGAATAATTCAATTATATTCTGAAATAGGGATTGAAATACAATTGAATAATTGAATTATGTTAAGTATATATTCAAACCGATTAGCCGTAATTTCCCCGTCCATAAGAACAAGAGATGCTTGTTCTCCGGCAAATACAAGTCGTGCACCAACAATAGTACTGCCATTTTTAGCATTTGGCAGGGGAAAAACAAGACTTCCCATTTGAATATCTGTGACCAAATCTAAGACTTTTGCCCAATGAAACATTTTTGGCGATTTTACAGTATTTATTACTTTTGACGTGGTGCTCGTAGTCGTAAGAAACGCTTGACTGTCACGTATTTGTTCCTGCCAATATTCTTATTTTAATTTTTTTTTTAAAAACCAATAAATGTAATAATTATTTCTTATTCATTGAATTTTTGTATTATTTTATTATTACACTCATTTATCTGTGCTTTATGATTTTTCATCTTCAATTTGCTATTTTATATTTTAAAATCAAATAATCTCAGTATAAGTTATGTATTTCGGACTTTAATTTTTATTATTTATCAGTTTTTAAATTTAAATTTCATATGAGAACTTGATAGTACTTTTTGTATTTGTACTCGCTCTGATGTATTTTATTAAAAATAAAATAAAACCTTGAAAAACACATTGAGCTTTTGTACGATGCTACCAATGCTACCTAATGTAACTTTTGTCATAACAAGCTGTACTTTACAATAATTCAGGCTTGCATTAAATATTATTTTCGCTCTTTCCACCTATAATTACTGTTTTTATGAAGCAACAAATTTCAGTACTTTCAAAATCAATCTCAACTGATCAAATTAACGAAAGGATTTTCTAAATCCTCATACAGTGCTCTTTGCTTCTATATGGTGAATTTAAGCATCACTTTCTTTGCTTCCAAACAAAAATCGAAAATATAATCTCAATTGCTTATTACTGTATGATAATTTTAAAAGTTTCAAATTAAAAACTTAAAAAGTGATATAAAATTTCAGAGAAAGCTTTGTAATCAAAGAAATACAAAATTTGAGCATTTACTTTCAAAATAGTTTTTTTCTCAACTAAAAAAAGTAAAAATTTTAAATTTAGTTCAAACTATTTAGTCAAATGATCGCGCGCAATTTCTTCTATATTCTTAGTGCTAACTACATTTCGGTCTAAATAGTTTAAATAAAACTTTCAAGAAGTTCAAATAATCAATTTTATGAAAGCTTCTGGAAGAATTTTGATAAAAAGTGTTATTTAGTAAAAAATTGTGCTACTTTTCCTTCCTGGTCATAATATAACTTCCATTCATCGTAGATCAACAGCGATGGCTGATCAAAGATAGCTACAACAACTGTTCGACTCATCCAATTAATTCGCATTTCTAATTCGGTAAAGTTAATTTTTGATGAAAACGATGATGGCTTCTAAAGAAATTAGCTTCAGAATTACAGAGCAAAAGAACATCACGCAGTAAAAAATTATTTATCATCCAGAAAATGCACAAAATCCATAGTTATAAAACTGATAATGCTATTTTTTTGATATTCTTTTTGTATTACTTATAGAATTCTTAGATATAATTTATGTGCTTATCATGAATAGTTTGTGCTTATTTTGGAAAAGAAGTTATTTTGTATTGACATTAATTTAATTCTTTTTTCGTGAAAAATTCTGTCTTCAATATGGATTCAGAAAAGACAAACGTTATCGAGGGAAGTCCAAGTAAAATAATATGCTGTATTTGTCATTCGTAGAGTTCCTGAGATGGCACCACCGCTAGCTTCATGAGTCATAAGCCCCAAAGCAAAATGAATATTTAATTTTCGTTCTACAGAAGGATGAAGCTGAAATTTGTACCAAAACGCTAAAAAATTTCATCAAATACTTTAAATATTCGATAAAGATTAATTTTTGAATAAGTAAAGAAATTTAAGTAATTTGATGTTTCTAAATTTTTTAAATTCAACTTATATCTGCTTGATATGAAAGCAATATTTTTGATCACAAAAATTAGAGTAGACAAATTTTAAAAAATATTTAAAACCAGAAAATTATAAATAATCACAAACATTGTAAACGGAACAGACTAATTAAATCATTTACAAAAGTATTTGGTATCAGTGAAAAACTATATGCGATTTTTGCTTTAATCAAATTTAGTATCACTTGAATAAAAAAAATTTAATTTTAATTGATAAGTTTTAATCTTACTTATAATTTGAACAACTACTGCTTTCTCAACAAAGTATTTAAAATATCAACACAAGTTGATTAAAAATATTAATTAAAATCTGAAGTTTTTGTAATCAATTAGCATTATTATTTTGGACGAATTTTCATATGATATATAAATAATAACAATTATTACTTTTCTTAAGGATTATTTTTTATTTTTTTGGATATAAATAATTAATAAAAGTGTGCTAAATTGACCGAAAATATAATATTTGCAGAAATATTGCCAATAATCCAATTAGTGTCACCCATAGCACTGGACATTTGAATTTTAGCATTGAAGGCTTCCCACTTAACTTTCACTGATGCTTCAAGCACTAACTTATTCTTTGTTTTAGTTCCTGGTCGCGAACTGAAGTAATTTTTCCATAACTTGTCGTAATAGCACATAGAAGCAAGTCATGACTTATCTTTATTGCAATAATACTTTAAATACTTTTGTTAGTTTTGTTAAAAAATACTTAATAATTTCAAAATTGAGAAAAAAAACAGGTATAATTATATTGACTGATTGAAAGAATCAGCATAAAATTTGATTTGTTATAGAGATAAAATACGATGATGAATGAGTTGTGGATGCAGCTTTTGTTGATTGATTACGTCCGAGAAGTAAACGCTGCGCGATAGCTTTACGATACCACGGACGTGGGAAAGCGATCAGTTCAGAAAGTTTACGCATATCATATGTAAAAGTTGCTTGACCAATATCAATTATGCTAGCTATCTATAAAATTCTTTTGAATATTTTCAAAAATTATAATTTTGTTGGAACTTTTTTAATTCACAAAAACGACTCATAAATGCGTTTAACTAAATATATATAAAATATCTACGTAACTATGCATATATTTTAATATATAACAAAAATCTAAAAACAAATATATATATAGTTATGTAGATATTTGTTTTTTCCCTGACAAAAAATAGAAACCCAAGAAAAAAACCTTCACGTGCGTAGAACTGTATAAAAGTACGCTTGAACGAGAGATGGCAACCATGAATCTATCCAATGTAAGCGACAACGCATCTAATGGAGAAGGCTATAAGGGATGATTTGAGTTCACTCAATTTGTATTATTTAATAATTATTAAATTTTTGAAATTATTAAAGTAATTAAGTACTGTATAAAATTTTTTGTATTCGAAATTTTGAAAATAAATATAGACATTTTGTTCGTTCTTTTTAGTAGCAATAAAATACAATCATTTATGGATAAGTTATTAAATATTCTAAAGCTTATAAAAATTTCTGAAATATTTTCAGAACTCCAATACAACGACAGTATTTTTTATGAAAAGTAATACATTATTAATAGAGTAGATTTGTAAGCTTAAAATTTTAATCCACTTTATATAACTCGTTCAAACGTATTTCCTTACCAGGTTCAATTTGGGAGACAAATATTACACAAATTATGATATGTTTGAAAACTACCATGTTTTTGTACTAAAAATAGACAGTAAATTTGAAACAAACCTGATGAGGGTTGTAGAAACAAACCGAAAAAGATCGTAAACATAATGAAACATGCAAATCATTCTTGACAGTACTGTTTCTACATGAAGCAATAAGCTTCAAAGATGGTAACTGTAATAATAAATCCATAGCGCCAAGTCGCTGCAAGAAATTTTAGTTGATAATATAGTGCTTAAAAGTAGGCATGTATAATCAGATAGTTCTACCCATCAAACCGTACAAAAAAATTCCAAGCATCTATATATGAGCAAACGTGATTGTTCATATGTATACACGAAATATTTGCGTGAAAGAAACACGTATTCGCAGAATTTTAGTGTGTGTGCATGAAACTAAAATCACGTCGGCATTACTTTGAAATATTACGAATGTGAGTAAATTTTAGTGCACGTCGTGCTAAATGCATAATTCATGAATCATTCAAGCGATGAAAAATGCGACAAATGTATTCTTAAGAAAACACATTTTTTAAAATCATTTTAGATGATTTATATCTTACGTGAAAAACATGAATGTTAAAACCTGCTGACGAGCCTCGAAACGAATAGCACTTGACTGAATTGTAATGGCTAGTAAAATGTTGACCATCAATTTAGAATCAATCCCAGTCAGTAATGATTCCGTATCCGTCATGCTAAATGTGTCAGTTTCGTTTTCATGCTGAAAAACACAGCTTTTTGTTTGACGTTCTTTACACGTTTAGTTATCATATAAGCACTAATTTACTAAAAAATAATTAATATTTATTGGTGTTCGGTGTTATTTTTTAGACTTATATTTGGTATTTTTCCGATCAAAGCCTAAAAACTGCACAAATCTATATTTAATTTTTGACGTGAACGTGAAAAATTTATAAACAGCTCTTGTAGCATGTATTTATGGTACCTGAAGTGGCATGTTATGTGGTAATGTTTCTAGAAACTCCTGCAAAAAGTCTGCGATAAGTGGAGTGAAAGTTGTCTCCTGCGGCATATTAGCGACATTCGCAGAGATGTACAAAGACGGCATCAGATTTCCGGCCTTTTTCAGTGATTGTTTTGATTTTATTCTAAATTATGAAGCTTGATTACATCCCATTCAGTATTATGATGCAATTATTGCTACCAACAATATAAGTAATAAATTTTCTAAAAAAGTTGCTTGATTTAATTTTTATGAAAATTCGAAAAACTTACATAGTTTGTGGTTTTTTGATGATATCATCAGAAGAATAATATGCTTTTGCTTCTAGGCTGGAAAGATGCACAAGCTTTATCCAGTTAACGAGAAAATATAAATGAATTTTCATATTTAATCTCACTTATTTTAATATTTATTAAATAAGAAGTATGGAATTCAAATACTTAAAATATAATAATTTTTCCTATGAATCAAAAAATGACTAAATATTTGTGCAAAACTTTCCATATTATAATTCAATAATAATTTATGAAGAATTTCATTAGCAAACAGGTTCAACCTTGGCAGTGACATTCGCGTGAACTCTGTATTCTTGTCTTTTGAACTTCTTTTGTCGACATTAAGCGTACTACCAGTACTCATAGCATCCGTTAACGTTCTATTTCGTAGCGTACATTCGCCAGCTTCACCGAAAAACTACAAAAATATATTAAATTTTCAAATACAATGGTAATTTGTTTGACAATAATATGGTTTTGATCGTTTTTTTTTCTTGAGTTTAGTTCCATAGAAAACTGCAAAATATTCACAGACATTCAAAATATTAATTTTCTGTATGAAATAATGATCAAAATATATTTTGCATTAAAAAGTTTTTCATTTTTTATGTATTTAATTTTATTTAATATTTGAATTATTTTTTGAAGTTATCAGCTATTATCAAAATGTATTTAAATGGTTTACAGCTTGGATATGCAAAGAATTAAGATTGAAATATCAAAGTATCACACAATTAATAAAATCTACAAAGGTTATAAAGTAAGAAATAGTAATGCGAAAGTAATCATATATTACTCGCATATCAAATCCTATCGCAAGCTTATCATTAATGACGTTATCATCTCTTGCGATGTTATCTTTCATCTCAGCAATCATTTCAAGTTGCCGTAATGCTGTGCCAGCTGCAATATTACTTGGTGGCTTCAAAACTGCTGAATCTTTAACAGATTCCGTCGATAATTCCCCGGTAACTGACACTGATTCTTCGTTTGCTTCTTCTTCACCTTCTCCTACATCTTCTAGCTTAGTCTGTAATCACATCCAAATTGCAAACTATCCCAAATGATATTACTTAGCAATTTTTATTATTACTTGAGATGCTGATTAAGTTTTAATATTTTTCCTTTCAGTATACTGCAATTATTTTCGTCCTTCTCATTACTGATCCAATTAAGATCAAACATACTTACTGCACAAAATTTGCATTACTTTGATAACGTTTGTTTTTTTAAAGTGTTTTTCTCGAAGTTTATTTCGCTTCAAACGATCGAGCATTGATTCCTTGAATTGCTTCACTCGAACTAATTGCAGTTTCTTCAAACGTCGTAATTCCCATTCGTACGTGGCATCCGTTGGTTTTTGCAAACGTATTCCCGTCAGCTTTCGTGTTTGTTCGAAAATCTGCATTTTTTTTCATATTCAATGATTTATTTTAACGTCATTGTATTTAAATTATATGCAAAATTTTATGTCCTTGAGCATAATCTTGCAAATATTTCACACATATTTTCAAAGAAAATATTTCACGCATATTTTTAGGAGAAAAAAAATTATTATTATTGTCGTTGTATATTTTTTTTCCCGTGATAGCACAGCGCTGATACAGTAATGATAACATCGTTGGTTAACAATATATTATTATATTATCTTCCTTAAATGAATGATAACTATAAAGTTTAATCGTGTGTAAATGATGCTGTATTTGCTTCATGACAAGGGGAAATTATTAGAACTATTTTAAATTTGGAAAAATAAATAAAAATTTTCACTTAATTTAATTGGCAAATAAAAAATTAACTTTGTTCTCCACCCAGCGAATTCTACTTTCTAGTTTGACTAGTGATGCGAATTCGCTTTTAGAATCAATGTCATCATTGTATGCAACTTCGTCTAAACAAGTCTTCACGGATTTGTATTCACTCGGATCTAGGTCTTGATCATCATCAACTGCTGAACAAGTACTCTTCACAGCACCTATTAAGTTTCCGATGCTCTGTAATAAACTGCAATTTATTTCGCACATAATCAATCGGAAACAATGATTTATAAATTAATTAGTTAATTAATTAATTAATAAAATGTTTAGAAAAATATTACGCAACAGCAATGTTTCTAAAAACTTAGTATTTAAGTAAAATTAAATTCAAACTAATTCCACTCAAATTTGTCCAAATAGAAAAAAGTTTCAAATACTCTCCAAATATATTAATATTTGAATATGATGTGATGAGAGCAGTTCTTTTTAACTGAAACTTTTTTGTTTTTTATTCCTGTTTGATATAATTCTAACTACAACCAATGACAAAAACGAAAAATGAGAAAAAAAGGCGGGAATTACTAGTATCTAAGTAAATTATTAATATTTAGGTCAATAGTAAATAATAACAACTTATTTGAGAGATTCATGAAAGATTTATGAAATTATGCATATTAGCTGTTAGTTTTATTTTAATAATAATCACTATGGCTTCAATCAAAATAATAATTATTATTATTAATTTTCAAACTTTATTTCTTGCAAGTAACTTACGCTATCAAGGTCAAAAGTTAATCCTTTTATTGAGCAATGAACTGATGCAATCAAACGTCGACGTTGAGTTCTTTCACTTTTTACTGTATTGAGATGAAATTCACAGATACCACGTGGGAAAAGCATAAAATTAGTTGGCGTTGTTTCTTGACCATTAATCCAACATTCGTCCATTGACTAACAGTATCACTTACGTGACTTTTAAATGACAAATGAAACTAACGTGTACCTCACTAAGATTTGTTTAAAGCATTTGCAGAATTTTCATAACTTAATTATAAACTTTGCAAATCCAATTCGGCTTTCATATTAATTCGGAATTAATATGATAATAATGTTATCAATAATTCAATACATCATTTCCGTGGTTTGCGGTACCAAAAAAGAACGCAATTGGAACAGTATAACGCACTACAAGAATTAATTATGAATTACACTTACGTGTTCAAAATTTTCCGCAAAAACAATTTTGAAATCTGTAAATTTGGTTTCAGCTTTGGTTTTGCCGAGTAGACTCACGCCCACTTCCGCATCTTTTAATCCAAATAGCAAAGCCGACGTGAATGGACGGTTTTTATTACTGTAAAGTGGAATACAAACCACACTTCGATCGCGAAACAATATAGTAATATTCATAACTAAATTGTTCGTTGCATCCTACAAAAGCACCGAACTTATTATTATTATTATTATTATTTTTATTATTATTATTATTATTATAAATAATATGTTACATCATTATTTCCAAATAGTTTCCCAGGCCAAAGGACGTGAATTTTATAATAAGTACTTCATATTATTTGATGTTGTGGAGTAATTAAATTGAATAATTCTAAAAATGTTAAGTTACTGGACATGGATCATTATACTTAATTATATGTGAATCAGTAGTAATAATATGTTTTCAGTTAGACATTTTTTGAAACCAAATATTTTCATATATAAAACAAATAATCAATGTGTGACGTAAAAATATCTACACGTATATCAAAGTCAGATTCATAGCTGATTTCAGTTTATCATAATTGTTATTCAAAAGCATTACTAAAATTGAATTTCTAGGTGAATCTGACGAAGTTTTATCTTTATTCCTCATTTCACGAGATCTTTGCTCCATCCAAAAACTACGTGACTGATTGAAATCTTTGATCACAGTTTTTGCCTTAAATAATCATTAATAATAATAAGAAAAAAAATAAATAAGTGCAAGAATTTAAAAATGCATAAATAAATTTTATAAAAATAATTAAAAACGAACTCTATTAATTGCCGGAAATTTGAATAAAATAACAGTACGTGAAAAAGTAACGTCAACATTTGGTACTTGTTTTGGACTGAGTTGGATTGCGCATGCTACCTAAAACATTATCGCATTAAAAAAATTATTATTCATAAATTTGCAATTTCGAATCTTAGAATTTTTTTTTGAATTCGATTAAATTATTTCGAATAAGCTAACAAGATAAAACAATTAAACAAATGAATTTAATTTGTTTCATATACATCTTTTAAAATTTATATCATATTATTTGAATTATTTTGAATTATTTTTCAATGTTTTCAGTGTACTACGCTAAATATGCAAATTATCTTTCTTATTTTCAAATTATTCAAATAATATGCTATTATCTTCAAATACTTTTTTTAAACTATCTTATTGCCATCAAACTTTCATTATCTCTAAATTTTTGCATTGACATTCAAATTAATTCCTTGCGTGTAATAAATCAAGTTATCAAGTCATTGTTAACTTATTATTCTGAAAAAGTTAACAGTTAGCAGCAAATAATCAAAAAAATTAATAGTAAAAGTATTTTGATCAGCAAAATATTGCTGGATAATTTATCAAATTTGTTTGCTTTTTATCTAACTTATTTAAATATGATTGAAGATATTATTAATTTGAGCTGCATAAAATTATTCAAATTATGCTAAATAATTTATGATATCAGAAATTAAATATTTGCATTAGTAGTCAAATCAGCCAATTCTCGAAGATCATCTTCTTGAAATGCCTCATTGCGAATAATTTGGCCAAGTTTAAAATTTAAGCAGCAAGAAAGATTGCCCCACATTTGTTTCTGTAAATTATTAAATTTTTATTTACTTTACTTTATTACTTAATAAAAAATTTGCATTTGACTGAACGAAACAATTACGTATTATTGATAATTCGCTTAACTTTTATAATATAAATATTTGTTCTTATCATTTGTTTTTTATAATATTTTCATTTCATGCATTTAAATTTTGATTCAGTTTTTTTCCTAAAACTCACTTAATTTGCATTTGCTAAATAATTGTAATAAACATTACTAAAAATGTTGCACATATTTTTGATAGATAAATCTCTTATCATTGTTTTAACAAAAATTTTTCATTCACAAAATTTTTTGACTGTTTTGTGCGTGCTGATATTTTTGTAAGACATTTGTTTTGTATTTTTGACTGAAGCAAATAATATAATTTTGAAACGATAAATCAAAAATTAAACCTCAAGACCTCTCGCTCGTATAATATTGCGATGCGTGAAAAAAAGTTCTACAATTTCTGACGTAATGCGAAATGCCGTGTTAGTAGTATCCCTTAACGTGAGTTTCAACCACGGCGAAACGTTTTGGCATCGCAACTTCAATTTATATACTTATTTATAACATTTTTTTATTTATATAATATAAAACATATCTGTAATATTTATTTTTAATTTTACACAAATACACACTTTTTTATAAATGTCTAAATTTTATCACGATATATACATTCAAAGTTTACTTAGTTTACGAACACTTTCACTTTAATTTATGATTTTTTTAAAACCATTTTGTTGAGATCAAACTGTATGAAAAATACTGTACCAAAATAGTACCTGTAGTTGGAAAAAGAACGGTGAACTT
>UYYF01004932.1:4733-23038 GCA_900618365.1 Thelazia callipaeda
TTAAATTTAATTTTAGTCTGCTGACTTAAAAATAAAGAAATATAGAACTCTACGATTGATAAGAAAGAAGTTATGAACAATGAACAAACAAAAATAATTTTTTACCTGCAAAGTTTGTATTAGTAATTTTGGAATGTAATGCAAATAAATAAATAAAATTATCAGAAGATAACAATGCTAATCAAAAACAACAAATATCAGTACTAAAACAATTTGACAACATGTGTTTGTATTTATCTTCGGTATCTTAAAAGAGTGCAACAAAGAGGATTAAGCCTATTTAGAATGGTCAGTACAGTGAACCTGACCAGTAGTAGTTTACTGACAAAGTTAAAAAGTTGAACAGTTGCTCATTACTGCATACTGATCGGACACATTATGGGTAATACGAACTATTCGTACCTCTTATAACTAACTTTACAGTGTTAGTATTGAGTATAATTTTGCTTCAGTAACTGGATAATCCTTCTTTAATTATAGCACTTCTACGTCTCATAGCAACCTATATAATTAATTGTTCAAAAGCTATGAAAAGTGTTCAGAATAACTAAATTTTAAAACACGCAAACAAAGTTGTAGATATAAGTAAGATTCATTCTGAACAAATTACAAAAAATTTAATGATCTTTGAAAGAGTTTTAATTCAATTCATTAAGTATCTTGAAAAAAAAAATTGCGAATATTTCAGTGAGACAGTAAATTATGCAACAAAAAAAATTTCTAAAAAATAAATTAATATATATATCGTCCCAAACTTACTTACTTACTTTGTTTTAATGTAATGCATTGAAATTTTGAGCTTTATGCGTTGTTTTTGTCTATCGAAGACTACGAGAGTTGTCAAAAACATTGGAACGATGGCATAATAATGCTAGAAATATTTGTGGAATTCATAGAACATATTAAGAATGCATTGGAATCTTGAAAAATTATTCTCTGAATACTTTTTTGTATTTTTTTTCTGTCACATAAAAATTGAATTCTTACATTAAAATAATTTGGATGTAATGTAGTCAGTGAAAAAATGTTTTTCTTTTGTCTAGAAATCAATCTGAACATTTTCTCAAAACAAATTCATTTAATGAGTTACTTGTCTTTCACTATGAATTTGGAATCCTTCTGATTTAAAATGATAATAATATCGTTGAGGTTAAATATATACCGTACATAAACTGGAACATGCAAAAATAATTTTGACTATAAAAATCATAGTACAAATTGATGTAAAATAAATTCACTGCATAATTTTGTTCTTCATTATTTCCGAAATCATAATTTTAATTGGAATAAAGGCTGCATAGGGTAGTATTTTTCATGTTTTGATTAAATTTATTTTTATTGCAAAATGTTAAAAAAATTTATCAATCAATTTGAAATATCAATTAAAGTTATTATTAAGATTTATAGTAGTATGCATTTCATTAAGTTTATAAATGCTAAAAAATTTTTGTATTTAATTTTATTTTAGCAAATAGCTAGCTAGCTATCTATGCAAAAATAATTTATACATTAACAGAAGAGATTTTATCCGAATGAAAATCGCTCATTGACGGATTTAGAATAAATATATAAATAATATATTCCACAAACTAAATATGCTTGTGCTGTTGTTTAGCACAGCTTTTATTAGCTCATAATTGTAATATTTTTTCTTCAGGCATAAATGTAAAAAACACTAAAATTCTTCATTTTTTATTCTTAATATGTGCAAGCATAAAAATGTGTTAGAATGAATGAATATTGCTGCAAAAATTTTTACAAGCAATTATTTAGAATTCATAATTATTCAAATTTGTCATTTCTTGTTGGGAAGTAAATGACAGCTTATAAACAACAAGTCACTCTTTAAATTGTTTAAAAAAAAATTGAAAAAATTACTAAATGTTAGCAAAAAAAAAAACTGAAATTAAATTAGCAAAATATTGAATAAAGCCTAGCAAATGGATAACAGCAAAGAAACTTTTGTAATATCAATAAAAATAGACTTTATCTAAGAATAAATGAATAAAAAATGGCATACAATAATGAGACACTGATATAGAGATTTAAAAAAAGATAAAAATGTATCATTAAGTTTAAATAATTAGTGCAATTATATTTTGATTACTAGTTATTGCTTAAAAACTCAAAAATTTTGAAAAATTTTCATTTTTTTTTCAGCAGAACAAAACAAGACTGTAATTATCCTCTACAATAATTAATGAAAGTTACTAGTATTAATTGAGTATGATAAACTTTTTATAATGATAATCTAAGCTAATTTTAGTAAATACGCACTATTTCTGTAAGTAAAAAAGGAAATTTTCCAATACTTCAAAATGTTTTAGTTTTCACTACATGTCAGAGCTTTTTTGAATATTCTATTTAAGATTACAAAAATTAGAAACTAACCTTAATAGAAACAAATAATAAGTAATAACAAATTAATGATTTTGCAAATGAAAACAATTTTAACCATGTTAGCAGGCTAATACATTGAGGCACTTTCAGCACATTGCTTGAATTCCGGCTTGCGAAAAGAAGTACAATTAATGCATCAAAACAAACTTATTGAATCTTGACAAGTAAATGAAAATTTATTACCAATTCATTTAATAAATTTAATAATAAACAAAAAAGTTAATATCAACTTTTTGGTGGGAAAACATTAATTGTAATGGGATAATAATTCTATGTTTATAATGAAAATGCATTTAATTCACTTAATTTTGTAAATCAGTCAACAAGCGTGAGAAATATTTAAAGAATGTAAATAAAAATTCATAATTTAAATTTTTATTTTTTTCAAATATTTTTATGGATGAAATAGTATATACATATTAGTTAAAAAGACTGATATATCTATCATAAGTCATTGCAACCTTGTTGCGTTGATGCTAACTTCATACGATGATTGGGAGCTGAAAATAAATTACAATTAAACTTTCAGAAAAATCTTTCAAAATACTGATTTTTCTGAATAAAAAATTTATAAATTTTACAATGTGAAATGAAATGCATAAATATTACTATATAATATTTAAATTATTACTATATACAATATAATATTTATTTATTTAATATTTAAATTAAACAAATATAGCAATAAACAAAAGATTACAAATTAATGCAATAAATTTAGTAATGAAACAACAAGCAGTAAATGGTAGTAGTGTAAAAACACATAAGTTATTGTGTGTCACAATGATGACAAGTTAGTTATTCATTTTAAAGTATATCTGAAAGTAAACGCAAAAAATTGTGCCAATATTTTCTTGCTAAGTCATGGAAAGGATAATAAGAGCTGAATATTTTATTAGAGCACTTTTTAGTAACTAACTTTTTTTGCACTGACGTTTTAGATATAATAAACGTAAAAATCAGCAAAATGAAGTTTTCAAATGAAAATATAATATTCTTATGCAATAGGACACATGCAAGATAAACACATATTTTGTTCATATTTAGCTAATATGTATGTGCTTGCATTGATTTTTGTTAAAGAATAAAATGAAAAGTGATGTAGTACTTTGGAATTATTTGTCATCTTGACCTGTTTCATGCACATATTAGCTAAATACATGATAGTCAAACACTTTGGATGAAGCAAAATTTTGAATCAAAACTAAAAAACTAAAAATTTTTTTACATTTTTCTCTGCTAAATAATAATTAAACTTTTATAAAAGAATTAATTCTGTTTCATTTTTTAATTTAATCAGTCTTATTTAGTCAGTTATCAATGAAAAATTAAAAACTTGCTCTTTTTTTCAACTTTTACCATTTTTAATTCAGATAAGCAAAACTTATCATGTTTATTCTAAGAATATGATAATAGTCGCAATAATAACGTAGACTAGATTTTGAGCGGATAAGTAAAAAGTGTTATGGAACAGTAACATAACATATCACCTTCCATAGCTTATTTCTTGAATCGAAACAATACTATTTGAGTTATTTTGAAAAAATCCAATTAGCTTGAACCTTTTGTTATTGTAAGCAGTAATCAAAAAGCTGTTGTCAAATAGTGAAGAACAATTTCGAGAAAACCCAGCTATTTTTGAACACATCAGTGATAAATACGAGCAAAAATGCTATGATTACTTTACTTTATTTGAAAGGATTTGTTCAAATCCCTTTCTAAGCAATCAATATCCAAATCTAACTCAATCTTGTATGCGAATATAATGAAAATTAGATTCATAAGTAAAGTTAATACTTTGTGAGTTGGATTAAGAAATTAAAATGATTGTGGAGACTAGAAGAACATATTGCTGAAGATGCAGTAAAAGTGGAAGCGAAAAAAAATCAGAGGATTGATGTTTGCAAGAACAAATATGGACATTGCACGTTGGAAAAACAACGAATTATCAGGAATTTAATATTTCATCCTGCCGTTGAATCTGAACTTAGCATTATACCAAGAAACTTTTTCGTTGAACTTTATTCGCGCATAACAGTTCAACATGAAAAATCACTCCTCCCATCAAACCTTTTGGAATTTATCGAATGTATATGAAATGTCTGATAAAAAATTAATAAAACGACAACGAATTGCAAAACTTTGGAACCAAAATTTCTAGCAAATAGTATGATTAACTTTGAGTCGAAAAATAGCTAATTATTACGTGATACAGAGCTTAAGAACTACAAAGCACTGACTGCATCAAATGAATTATTTATTCATTGCAAATCACTGTTCTCACGAGTAAACAAGTGAGCTAGTATGATGCCTCTGAGAAAACTGCCGAATTAGAAATCATAAGTGGTAAAGCAGTGTTTGAGAATTCTATCCGCAATCAACCGATCTAACTTTTGCTGTAATGCAGAACACACACAAATAAAACTTTTTACATTTCAAAAATTTAACATCCTATGCAAAACAATAAACAGTTTCCTATTCCGTCATAAATACCATAAGGATGACGTTTCAGCTTACAATCACGTCTACTGAAATAGACAATATATCCAGTACAGCCCAGTATTCTCTACAATATGTTTGAAGAATCTGCTTACTTCAGCAGAATATAAGAAAATACTGCATAAAGCAGAACTACCCTATTTAAATGACCATTAAAAGTCCTGACATTTGTACAACCACAACTTCTGAGGTCTAATTTTCACAAACAACTTATTTTTCTACACTGTACTGGAGCACATCATCCACACCGAGAATCCAAACTTGACAAAATATTAAATATTCAACACTAATAACATAAACAAAACGTTTCTCAACAAATTTTTGCTAGATTATAGATGAAATCAACTAATTGACATGAGAATAGTGGATCCGTTAATAATTTCTATGAAAATAAAGCATAAACAAAGGTGACAATTATTTTGAATACAGAAATTTAATTAGCAGAGAATTGAGGGAAATGTCTTGAATGATTAAAATAACTGCAGCAACATCATGACCTAGAAAACATAAAAAATGCAAAAAAAACAAACCAGTTTAAATTATGAGCTATAAGACTTTCTATAAATTCTAAATTTGAGAACAATAAAAGTAAGGTATGATTGAAACTAAAAGATTTTAAAGCGATCCTTTAAATATGTACATTACAGATATAAGATAGACAAATTACAAATTATTGACAGGAGAGTTGATGTTCGTTTTCACCACAAAAACAGCAGAAAACAACATAAACCTGATTTATTTACAACAATATATTTTACATACTAAAAATGTTAAATAATGATAAAATAATGAAAAAAGTGATGAAAAATTAGAAGAGGCAACATTACTGAGTGGTTTCAAAAGAAGATGAGTCCCGCAATAAAGTCTATTCCAAAAGAAACACATTTACATGAACAATAAAGCAATGAAACGAAAAACCAAATCAGAGGAAGAAATAACAAGTATTATATTTCAGGAACTGAGATACAGTTCAAAAGCAAGGGAACAAAAATTCGTGAAGTTATATGAAAATCTGTAAGTTGTATCCTATTAATTACAACAATGCAAGCAGATTGTATGATATGAGTACAAAAATAAATTAAGAATTTTCTAGAACTTGAAATCTTTTCTAACAAAAAACAACATATGGTGAAGCTCAGTAAGTGAATGGAAGTGCACATCAGACATCGATACATAGCGAAAGAAAATACGAAAAATTCAGTTTTTGTGTTCACTTTTCATGTCTTCAAAAAGATGTCGTCTACGACAAGCTGGCCCAAGCTTGAAATGTGGCATAATATTTCGTTTTCATTTTAAACATAAAAATATCCGACTTGTCTCAAAAAACAAATGTATCAAGATAAAACTCTAAAAAAACTTTGGAAACGGTGTGAAACCTGAAAGCTCTTTAAAATATTTTTCACCTATTTTCGTTACTATGATAATGATATTTTGAAAAACTAAAAACTATATTTAAGAACTAAAGAATAAAAACAAAATTTTGATCTTATCTTATCTTCACTTACAAAAAATTATAGCAGCAAACCTTTTTAAGCAGCTGACAAAGTTTTTCCATCTCTCCGCGCACTGTGCTGCAATACTGCACACAATCCCACATCATACGCGCAATATCCATATCATCTCGTGTATCCATGGGAATGTCTTTATGAAGAGGAGCAGAAAGCCGAAAAAATGGTACATTTATATTATGACACCAAGAACGAGCTCGCTCAACAGGTGCTCCCTCCGTTGCCGTGACCTAAAATACGCATTAATAAAACGTAATGTAATGCTGTAAAACTGAGACTATCTTGCTTGTGTTATATTTTTTGACGAAACTGGTAAGAAAATAAAATCAGCTAAAGCATTTTATTAAACGAATTTAATCTTAAAAAAAGGTTTGAAACCTGTTCGACAAGTATCACACCAAGATTTTTAATAGCAACCGCTGAAGAGTACGGATTAGATGAAATTTCTAAGTTAGATGTCGACAAAGGTACTGTTGGAATTGCACCAGTTCCTACGCTTAACATACACCCTACTTTAATGGAATCGCTTTCTGAACTTGTCTGAAAAAGGTATTCATTTAAAATACTTTCATTTACAAAAGAGTTTTCTTAGGAAAAAAATTTCTATATCCACATAAATATGTTCATATGTCTTTGAACTATGCATACACAATATAGAAAGAGAGCACAATTAGATTTGAATTCATTACATAAAATTAGAAAAAAGTTAAAATAATTAAAGCTAATGAAATTACCAAAAAATGACTTGTAGTATTCCAAAAGGATACTTCTGAAAGCAATTCTAACGCAGGATTATTCGCAACAATCCCACCATCAATGTATCTGTTATCAACGGAACTAAAATATGTTGGTGCTGCCGAGGTTCGTCGAAGTGCCTTCCACAGCAAAGTATCTGTGAATGATTAAATAAAGAGATGAGATTTTTGAGAGATATACGATTTTTTAAGTGCAGTTTCACAACAACTTGAAAAAAATACTACGAACCAGCTGGATCGCTATACCCAAGCAATGCGTTTTCTTCTTCTGATAAAGGCAATTGAAAATTTCGCATTAATTCCAAACGCACTGGGAAGCAATCAGCTCGTACTGTTGTTAAGATCATTCTTCAAAAAAATAAAAATAAAATTTTTAAGAATTGCCTAACTATTCATTAATTGAAAGACTTTTATATGCATGAAATAAACTAGAAAAATGACTTTTGTGTTTACTTAGGCCAAGGTATCGAAGCAAGAGTCATATCAGTGCCAACTTCAGTTTGTATGAACAATTCCAACACACTCGTATTGTATGGTCTAGCCCAGCTATCAAAAACAAGATCTTTCAGTCGTAAATATATCTGTTGACATTCACGCAATGATTTTCCTGCAAAGCAAAAGCCATGTCGATGTCAACCATTCACATGCTAAGCCGACTTACTTGTAACATATCCTTCTTACAATTGCCAGAAATAAGAAGAATTCAGATATCATCGTGTATTGCTTTAAGTTTTATTTATTAAACATTAGAATTATTAAATTTTAACGACAATTGCACCTGTACTGTTAAGTATTATAAAAGAAAATACAAACCTAATGATAAGGCTGCTGCAATGATTCCACCCGTGGAGGTACCAGCTACCATATCAAAATATTGAAAAAATGATTCCCCCAGTACTTTCTCAAGTTCCAATAACATCTGAAACAAAGGAATTACCAAGTTTTACATTTCCTTCGAGTCTGAATTAGTCTACACTTTCTTCCTTCAACTTCAAACTCTAAGATAAACAAAACAAAAAACTTGTAAAGTAACATGCAAACAAAATGACGCAAACAAGATTCAAATAATACCTGAATAATAACAAGACCACGAATCCCACCACCATCCAGAGACAATAAGTTCACAAAGTTTGGAGTTTCTTGCTTGATCAATAGTTCTTCGACTTTTTTAATAAGATACTCATAACAGACCTACAACAATTAAATCAACAATGCGAACCAAATCACCATAGCATCTTTCAAATAACTGATGAAAATTTGAAAGAGACTGAACGAACTTTTTGCTTGAAATTTTGAATCGGATTGTCATTTTCATACTCTATAGACATTTCAAAATCACACGTAAGAGCAGAACTCCCAGTGCGAGGGATCAAATAATTTTCAGCAGTTTCTATTAATGACCATGACGCATCTTTCATTTCATCTAGTTTTTTACCATTGACACATCCAGATACACATCCACTCTTCCCTCCACTGTCACAACGTCGTGCACCACAAATAGCAAGACTTCTTACTAATATCCATCTTAAAATTTATATCTATGAACTGACTTATATACAATATGAAAATCAAAAATTTTCCACTCTTTAAGCACTAAACTCACTCCTGCAATTTAGAAGCAAGATGTCGTGGTGTTTCACCATGCTTATTCTTAACATTTGGATTTGCACCTAAGCAAAGAAGCAGTTGAGTCATTAATAAATCTCTTCTAGAAACAGATAAATGAAGCGCTGTATCACCACTCCGATCAGATATATTTAAATCGCAATCATAAGATGACAAAGTCATCACCATACCTACAAGTTCTTTTTCACCTGACCAGAATAATTTAGAGACAATTTTCACTTGTTAAAAAGCAAAAAAAAACAAATATGAATGGTACTTTAAGGATTTCAATGATACGATTGGAATATCTAAAGATAATTGGTAAAATGCCAAATTACAAAAATCCTTTACCAAGATCGCCTCTACTGACATACATATGGATTGGTGCTTGGCCTGCATTATTCCGAGCATTAAGATTAAGTTCTTTGTGTTTTAGTGAAAGTAAACCCATTAATGGTGTTTTGAACTGGGCTGCATGCAATACCGTATTCCCTGTGGCTGGATCGCTTTCATGTAACAATTCTGGAGAAGCATCCAGTAATGTTCGAATAACTTCCGTCGACTTTCCTTTACTTTGCATAGCTTCAAAAAGTGGAGATCTTCCAGCCACACGGATGTTAACTTCAGCACCATGAGAAATTAAAGCTGAAACAATCCGCGGATTTGCATTTCGGATTGCAATCAACACAGGAGTATATCCATCATGATTAGTGGTGTTTAACAATGAATGTGTTTTATCGAATTCCCAAAGCAACTCGAACATGGTTACTGATGCTAAAGCTGCATAGTGAAATGAATTATTTCCATTAATATCTCGAGCTGCTGGATCAGCACCAAGTTGTAGAAGTCTTCGGACAATCTCTAAGCGATGCATCTCAATTGCAAGCATTAATGGATAACGCCCTTCTGGTTGAGCAGTTACCTGAAGCATCCTGAAAACGGATACTACATGAAAATGACATATATTTGATTTGCTTACGAGATAACCAATGACTTCGGGCAAAATCATTAGGTACTTCAATTTAAAAGGCTTACAGATCAAATAAATCCTTATTTGTGGTCTGAAACCTTTTAATGCTTTCGTCAGAAAAAAAATCAGTTCGGTTTGTTGCAATTGCAATTGGAACAATCAGCCAAAGTGGGTGAGCACGTAGCGAAGTCACCAAATCTCGTACCAACCTACGATTATCTCGTTGCATGTCTATAAAAGATTATGTGTTCCAAAAAACTGTAACATGAAGTACTTAACAAAATAAAAGAAAATATTAATGTAAAAAATTTGGGCTTTGTCAAAATATTATGTGAACTTGCCAAGCAGCATAAATAATGCTTCACAATCATAACATCGATTACATAAATCAACTGCTTCTTGTATTTCATGAGTTCGAAAGATACTAAGAGTTGCAGGTAATTCAAATTCTTCTTGTGCTTTGCTGTCCTCCTCTTCGCAGCCCTTGGAAAATAACACATGGAATAATGGAGAAGTAGGTCGATTCTTCAGCGTACCCTGTACAACACGCAAACCTTTCTTGCTATTTATATCAGGATAAACAGAATTATGAGCTCTTAGTAAATCCAATGGAAATGGGACAACCTGCAAATTAGAATATTCTGTAGCTGTCACACAATATTTTCACTACATTTTATGTCTTCAGATGTTTGCATTACAAAACATACAAGAGAAAGAAATTTAAGTATAAAAAAATTACTTCATAACAATCGGATGGTATCCAATAATCTTCACCAAAAACTCGTTCTCTAGCACTTGACCATAATTCCCCCAGTTTATGCGAAACCTGAGCCAATGAAAAGAGACTGAAAGTATCTGAATGTCAATAACAAAATTTTCGACCAGAATATATTACTACTGTTAGCTAATAAAATATCAATTTATATCCTAATGTAATGTTCAAAAATTCTTTGCATCAAAATTCACCTTGGCTTTACTGAATCTTTGCGCGTTGTTGGTGATGGCGGAGGTGTTGGGACTGTTTCTTCCGCTGTTAAAACAGTAGACGAAGCATTCTGTACTTCAGACAAAACGAGAGTTGATTTTGTGCCAGTAAGCGCTTGAGAATCATCAATTTCCGATGATGAAGACGAGAGACCAAGTGCAGTATCACTAACAGTATTGGTCAAGTCAGAATACAATAATGCAACACTTCCTCGTTGGTCAGTGTCCTTAGCACGGACTCTATCCTCAATTTTTGTATCATTTACCATAACAAGTTGAGAAGTGAAACCTGCTGTCATAGCTTCCAGTGCTGTTGCATTTAAATCAGATAATAAATGTGATGCTTCTCTGCTATCTCCTCCGACTTTCATTGTCAGTTGCGTCACCTAGAAAATCACCACTGAAAGAATTTTACACAACAGTTTCTCTCATTGCATCCCCACTCACAGCATAACTAATCCCATTACAACTAATAGCAGATATTTTCAAAGTTATTAAATTCAGTTATTATTTAGTTAAGCAAAAAGTACTGCTAAGGCTTTTTTCTTTTACAAAAATGAATCAATACTTTGACAGGCTCACATTTTTATCCATCGCAGCAATAAAAGCTTTACACAGAAGTCTAATATTTAACCAATTTTAGAAGAAATTTAAAATATAGCATTTCAGAGAAAATTTAACACCATTTCAAAATATACCATTACTTTATGGAACCAAAAAATGATAAACAAATAATTGCCTGCAAATTCACCATTTCATGACCATCTTATACATACAGTGTCGAACAACATCTCTAACTCAGAGTTGAAGAATTTCGCTATGCTTATAACTGACAAACTTTGATTAAGTAAATTGCGCAACTCATACCTAAACCTGCTCATTCTCTATGCTTCTTCACAGTGCTTAAATACAACGATAGGAAGTGGTAAACTGTCTCATTCGTCTGCTAATATCTCACTGTCCAATGGATTTTTTTGCAAGACAAATTGCTATTTGACATGAAACTTGTCTATCTGTCTTCCTTTCTATTTCTTTGTGGTTCTCTACATTACCCACCATCCTTCATATACTTGCATGATCATATTGGTGGGAGGGAATAAAATCTCAGTAAAGATTTATACAGTAATCGTAATAAAAGTGATAAGTAACAAGGGAACTGAAAGTGGCGAACGTTTGTGCAGATGTGCTTTTTGTTCTAACAAGAAGCAAAATGAATGAAGTTAAAATTGTTCGTAAGAAAGTACGAAAAACCAGTATAATACACCGTAATAATATTATTATTACTTTTATTAAAACATGTTTGTAGTGAAATACAAGTATTTCTTTTTTATCTTTATTAATTCTAAGGAAATAGTGAAATATTTTTTGTTGGGAAGTTTTGATCTATCAAATTTTATACTTTTTCTCTCTTTTTTTGAATTTTTTATTTGCAGTCATAATATTTCTGTCTAATGATGACTGACTGACTGACTGGTCATGTAAGATTTTCAGTAATGTTTATTTAACCTTTTAATATCTTGTAATATTATAATGCCGTGTAGTGTAAATGTTTCATTTTCAAAGTATCATTACATTCCCGCCACGAATAAAACTCGATAGAGAATGATATTTGAAAGGTTACTTGTAATTCGAAATAAGCTAAGTACTTTTATTGTTACTTTGAATGAAATGTAATCAATAATTGTAATGTAATCATAGTGGAAATTATAGAGCACTCTTATTTCTAATTTTTTTTTTCTTATGAAATGTTGTGAAATTTTAAGACGCTATTGTAGAATTGCTTGTATTGATTGGTAAGTGCAGGTTTAATGAGCGTGCAGTATGAACTGTTGCTTATTGAGATG
Source organism: Thelazia callipaeda (assembly GCA_900618365.1). Classification (NCBI taxonomy): domain Eukaryota; kingdom Metazoa; phylum Nematoda; class Chromadorea; order Rhabditida; family Thelaziidae; genus Thelazia; species Thelazia callipaeda. The sequence goes on from UYYF01004932.1 coordinate 17,299, forward strand.
AATGCAGTAAATGTACTATTAGTTTACATGTTAGCGCCTTTTATTCGTGATTGTAACAAAATGTAGGATTTGATGGTGTGAAGAATAAAAGATTGTATTTGATAATTTGCAGTAAATAACATACTACTTACTTTTCTAATATGAATGTAAGTGTTGTTATAGCACGCTAACAACCGTTGGCTACGAAAAGCTTCACGTCCGGTTTTTTGTTTATTGATTGCTCTTTACATGCGGCCTGACATTATACGTAGTATGGCTTTCTCTCTTTCATTCTTACTTGTCATTAGTCCAATTATGAAAATATTGTTAAGCTAGTGAGGATGATCATTCTTTGGTGTGAAAATAAATAGAAAAATAGATTGATAGATCGATTGATAGATAGCTGGGTGATTCTATCCCTTTGCGTTCTTTATTTTAATCTAATGCTCGCTTACTCATGCATACATACCTACCTCGTTTGTTGTTGATTTGTGCTTGAAAATTCTGTCAGACACACCGTTCAAGCAGTAGCAGCAGCAGCAGCAGCAGCAGCAGCAGCAGCAGCAGCAGCAGTAGCAGTAGCAGTAGCAGTAGCAGCACCACCACCACCACCGCCACCACCACCACTTTTCCATACCCTTATTCGTTTAATGCTATCATATAATAGCGCTCTCTTCTATGTTTAAGCATACACATCCTTGCTACCATGTTCTTTTTTGAATCTATTAGTTTGTAAATTTGTTCTTTAATGACAGTACCTCTGTTTTCAACTATTTTTTTGGTATTTAACTTCTAAACACTTTTTGCCTTTTATTATTGGTGTGATTACAGCTACCGATGATTTATTGACTAAGAACAAAATATTCTGTGTAATAATCGCAAAAACATGTATTTACAGAATATTTCTTTAGATTCTTGTAAAATGGATCGTCGTGCAGGTTTTTTGGGTGGCTTCGGCAGTGGCACTAATGACAATCGTAATGCTCCTGATCATGTTGATAGGCGGTCTAGGTATTTTGTAATTTTACGTTTATATTTGAAAAATTATTTGATTATATTTATAAGAAAGTTAAAAATTCTTGCTCAAAATCATGCATTCATTGAGTTTACTCCTGTCATCTATAACTCTTTTCTTGCCTTTTTTTTTCATTCACATTTTTCGAACTTTACAGATTTAATGACTAGTGAGTAGGAATCGAAAAAAATTGCCAGGAAATAAATTGGAATCGGTTAAATGCCGAGCTTGTATTAGCAATATCTAGAGTTGTTTCTAACTGCTGATAGAATATTTCGAACTATCGCCGAAACATTAAGTGCATCTTTTTAGCAGAAAACGTTAAGCCTGAGGAAATTATTTGTGTTAGATTATAATACTTCCTGTTTTTCGTTCACAAAATTTTTGATTTTATTGCACGAAAATTTAAAGAAATGTTAGTCTTTAACTATTAAATTAGTTGTTACTATAACTAAAAAACTTTACTTCAGTTTTGCGAGAAATCGAGGTAACATACCTCATCGAATAGGCTTTGGTCTACGTCGTATAACAGTTGAATCAGATAGACCGTGGACACCAGTAACCAAACTGGGTCGTTTGGTGAAAGATGGACGAGTAACATCAATTGAAGAAATTTTCCGCAGATCGATACCAATTTTGGTCAGTCTTTTGAATAACTGAACTATTTGATAACCACAAATGTTACCGTAACATTCTTAGATTTTACATATTTCATGAAATATGCATATTCTGCATTATACTCTTGGTTGTACTCAGAATATCATCATCTTCAGTCTTCCATTTAATGAATAAAATTTTTGATCTCTAAATTTCTCATGAAGTGATGAATTACATCAATTCAAAAATTTACAAAAAAAATTTCGAAAAAAAAGATCGATACCAATCACAGGAGTATCAGATTGTGGATCATTTAATACCAAATCTGAAGGAAGAAGTGCTCAAGATCCTTCCGGTGCAGAAACAAGTTGCGAATGGAATTCAAACACGTTTTCGAGCCTTTGTTGCTGTCGGGGACAAAAATGGACACGTAGGACTTGGAGTGCAGTGTGCGAAACGCGTTAGCACTGCGATTAGACGCGCTATTTATCGTGCCAAAACCTCCGTAATACCTGTCAGACGAGGTTACTGGCGTACAAAATCTGGGCAGCCTCATACCGTCCCTTTCAAGGTTTTCTTTGTGCTTCATGCAATAGCTGATCACGTTCCTTTATCATTATGAATTTTTCTCATAACTTGCCAACAATAACTCGGTTTTACAAAGTAAAAATTTTTTATTAAATGTGTGACAAATTCAGGTAGCGGTTCGTTTTTGTACTGCGCAAGTAACCCTTCATCCAGCACCGCGTGGTGCTGGTTTAAATGCGCCAATAATAATGCAAAAGCTGCTGTTTCTGGGTGGTATTAAAGATTGTTACTCATCCGTGATCAGTAACTTAACGGTGGGACCTGTTGTGAAAGCTACGTTTTTTGCTCTTCAATGTTCGTTCTGGTGTGGGTCAGAAGATGCCGAGGAGAAAGATAATGCATTCCCAGAATTGCAGTCTACTTTTAATCATTGATTTCTAGCTATCTTGCCCATTCTAGTAATGGTTCCCTTTTCCTTATTACTGACTATAAAATGAGTTTCTATCCTCTTATATTTCGAGCGCAGATTTCTTCTATGTTTTTTTAAAAACCTATGAGAATAATGAAGTATTTTGGTAAAAATGCGCTTTTTTCAATTATTTATTTCTGTGTTTCCTGAAATTTAGAAATTTCAAAAGCAAGCCGTGGGGGTAGCAGTATCATTCGTACTCCATCACATCTTCTCCATCAGCGAACTGTTAACGTTATTCGTATGCTATGAATTCTGTGTTCTATTGCATTTATCAATCTTGCAGCATTGTATTCATCAAAATTTACATTTTTATTTCCTCGTGTATATTTATTTGTGAGACAGGTGAAAGTAATTTGGAATTGATCTGTTGACAATAAGGACTTTTTCCTTAACTTACACATGTTAACATTGCCTACATTATTATGACATCAGCATTTGTCTGTTCTTGTGAACTGTTTTATTTGTTGGTTTTAGTCAGTTTTATCAGATGCAAGGAGCATTCCACTGGTTATTCATTTTATGACTGCTGTTCTGTTTTTAATTATCGATAAAATATTTCTGTTATTTGAATCTGTGTTCTCAAAAAATTTTCGAAAGGAACCTTTGGTTACATCAAAAGTTGAACATTTCAAACGTATGCGTTCTGCTTATCTAACAGTGTGCTTTATCAGTTAATGAAGTCGAGTGTGAAACGTATTATTCAGTAAATCTGAGTAGAAAAATTTAATTTATAATTGGTGCTAGTGGTTGATTTACTTTTCACCACTGTTTAAAGCTTGACTTCCATTTCTGTATCTTCATGGATTGTGATTATAAACGTTAGAAGACCTAAGAATTTCAAGTCTATCTGCTGTTGCTATTTATATCTTCAAGTCAGTAATTTTTTCGATTGATTTCTAGTCCCGTGTAAGACAAAGTTTTGCGTGTGCAGTATGTGACTGATCAACTTCTGTACAGCTTTCTCCAATGTCTAGTCGTGCTCGATCACTCGCTGCAAAGGTTGCCGCTAGTTTAGCATCAACTAAGGAATTATCGTCTTTCCATAATAAGAATGTATGTTTTCAATATAATTCTCTATTTGCACTAATTATCTGCTTAATTTGGATAGATTTAAAGACTGATAATCAGAATCATTATACATTCTTTTCGAAACGGCTGCTTCAGAATAATGATGAGAGGACAAATATTGAGCAACTTTCTTTAAAGCGTATTGATTCGTTTGCATCACATATACGTCGATTCAGTATTGCGTCATCTGTTAAACAAGATATCCCAGATGATGATGACGGTACGCTGTAAAAGTTAACTGAATAATATTTTAATTTTCTTTCAGTATTACAATTAAGATTGTTGATAACGAGTGAAGTAGAAGGAAAGGTGGTTTTGTTTTTAATCGTTATAACATATATGATAGTTATTGCACTACACCTTAGCTTTTGAAAGTGTTTTATATTGAACAAGTTTAATATCACGACTTGTAAATATTGTTTGATCTACAGCTAAGCAAACTTTTAACACTTTACTTGGTATTCAAATGATTAGTTGCAGTTTCTAGTCCGAGGACTGATGAAGCTGCTGATATTGAGAATGTGAGACATGAAAATGTAGCACTTGCTAGTGAATCCGAAACAAATCAATGTTTTACGTACGATGTGCAACGTTCACGTCTGAAGTACGTTCTTAATGCCTATTTTTTAATTTGGTTCCACGGAGTAAAAAGTCAAAACCATGGCTAAAGCTCAACAAAACTTACTGCAATCTTTTTGAATAGTAATTAGCAATGAAAAGGTAAAAGTACTTCAGTTAATTTTTTTTCTCAGGAAAACGTACTAATAGAATCCAAAAATTGTAAAAATAATGTTTTAATTAGGGGATTTTTGGTTGAAGACAGTAAATCAGATTTTTTTAATTTTTATGTATAGTGTAAATGAAACTTCATCTCAAAACTTTTTGTTTTTCAGAATTGAAGTGCTTGGTCCTGGTGGTGTTGCTATTCCACAATTAAGTCGGCTAAAGTGCCTATTACCGAATAGAACTGTTAGTGTGATGTGTCTGACGTGGAATGTAGCTTCAAGAGTAGTTTTTTTTTAATTTTAAATTATGTCCATCACTTTATATTATTCTATCAAATTGTTTTGCTGTAAAAAACGTTTATTAAAGAGGAGCATTGAAAAAGGTCACTGATTATTTGCTTTATATTGATAAAGTTTAATTTTGTTTTTTAGTCACAGAATTCTCTTTCAAAAATCAAGAAATTAATAACAAATAAACGACAAGAAGATAGAGCAGATTTAATTTGCCTCTGCTTCCAAGAGCTTCCACCATCAAATGCGTAAGTAAATTTGTTTCTTGAAAATCTGATGTTTGTAATTTTGTATAATTTCAGAAAGCAAATTGCAGATATTATCATCAGGAAACAGTGAAATTACTGGCTGAAGCTGTTGCAGACACACATCTAATATTTTGTTGGGTACGGAAGTGGTCTCAAATGATGGTCATGTTTATTCGAGAGCCTTTAGTAGTCTATACTTCAAGTTTGTTGTTTATTCATCTTTGTAAAATTTTTTTTTGACTGTGGGTTTGTTTTTAAAATATCAGAAATATGAAATTTAACTTGTAAAGAAAAATGTAATCGAGCCACTTTGCGTATATTTTAATTTTCAATAAATAATTATTCAAAAGAATAATTATTTATTGAAAATTAGAAATTTTTGAAATATATTCTGATAATCAGTTAATTATTTTATTTCGCTTTCAAAATCAATGACCAATTGCAGCTCCGGAGTGGCAGTTCATCTCAAGTACTCCAATCGTTAAGCCTGTTCGAACAAAGGGAGCAATAGGTGTTTGCTTCCGCATTTTTCAGACATCGGTTATTTTCGTCACTTGTCATATGACTCGTTAGTTTTAATTAATATCTGACTCAAATTATGTAATGGATCGAAGTAGTTGGAAGGAAAGCAAAGATCAAAAACCATTCAGTAATGAGAAACTTTGCCGAAGTTCGAAAAAGAGAAAGGGTAGGGTAGAAGAGGTGTAAATTTAGATATACAATTATCAGATTTTTACCTAAAATTTTTATTCTATAGCTTCATATATAATTTTTTCATTGATGATCAAGCATTAATTTATTATTATTATTATTATTA